>OZ018324.1:148154925-148385836 GCA_963969495.1 Ceratothoa steindachneri | reverse complement strand
AATAACTCAGAGCTGGGGACAAATGGACAGTAAATTCGAAGCTCTTGCCAACCTTCTCTTCCCCCCGACAAGCAGGAACGGAAAAGTTAAAAGATAACTGGTTCAGTTGAAATATAGAACTCAGCCATTAATTTTGACAGTAAAGCTTTTGAAACCTACTTAGTTAAACAATAATAATATCCAAATTATTAGTGAACACACGAACAATGATATCAAAGGAAATAATCACACGTAGTCACAAGGAAAGGTAGTACCTCAAAGGACATTGCTGACCATATCATGCAGGTACTATTTTGGGAAAGCCCTAACCTATTGCATAAGAGAAAGCGTAGCATAGATGGAAGCTATCTCCACCCGCTCTTGCGGGCCAGAAAGCGTAAATGATTGTTCTATGAAAAAAGAAAACAATAAGAATTCTTTTTAGAAAAGTTGAAGCCTATATTCTTGTTTCTAATCATACAGTATCTGTAGGGAAAATCATTAAGTTCTGATGTTTGGAATCTCGTCCTTTAATTTTTATACACCTATCTATATTGATTCCATATTTTGATTTCATTAGAAAATGTGAATTTCGATCCTGAGAAGTTTGTCATTATGCTTAATTGTATTTAAAGAGATATTAATCGAATCCATGATATTAGTTTTGTTGTTTTTGCCCGAACTTTCTCAAGCCTTTCAATATCCTTCCTTAAATGTAGGGGCAGAACTATGTCCAATCTTCCAATTATATAAATTCAGTACGATAGTTTCGTTTCTGTATTAAAATTGTTTTTTTATGTTTTCGAAGATCTTGCAAGATTTTTGTCTGCTTCTATGCATTAAGGACCTTTCTTAAGATCATTCGATATATATATATATATATATATATATATATATATATATATATATATATATATATACTCCTAAATCTTTCTCACTTTTGTTTCTGTTATTTCGAACTAAAGAATGTGTATAGCTTGTAGATTTCACCTTCCATTATGCATTACCTCACTCTTATTAAAATGTTTAGGCAGTTTCCATTCTCTTGATCATTTTTTTATACGAGTAATATCTTTCTGAGGTAAATCTGCAAATACTTTTTTAATTTTTCCATTTCCAAGTTTTATATCATCTGCAAATTTTACAATTTTGACATGAGACCTGTGTCCAGATCATTAATGTAAATCATGAATAGCAATGGGCAAAAAACAGAACCTTGGGGCACCCCACTTCACAATTTTGTCCAATCCTAGGCAGACCTATTGATTACTACTCTCTGGTGTCTATTCGTAAGCCAATCTTCAATCCAGTCTCCTATCTTTACTTTAATTCCCAGTGCCATAACTTTTGCCATCAGTAATTTGTGAGGGACTTTATCGAACGCATTTTGAAATCGAGGTATATAATAACAGTCGACTTCTTGTCATTATATTGCTCAAATACATATTGGAAGTCCAGAAAATTCGTTAGACAAAATACATTTCTTCTGAATCCATATTGAGAATGTCTAAGCAATTCTTTTAGATTATAAATGAAATACAATTTTCCTGGAGATGAATGATTCTAGAAGTTTTCCAACCACTGAAGGTAAACTAATCAGTCGGTTGATAATTTTTAACTATCACTCTGCAACCCTTTTTAAAGATAGGTGTTACATTTGCATATTTCCAGTCATTTGGGATAATTCCACTGCCTAATGATTTCTTAAAAATATTTGCGAAATCTTGCTAACAACATCCTCAACTTCTTTCAAGACTCTGGGATGAAACATATTAGGTCCAGGTGATTTTTTAACATGCATTTTATAAATAAAATTGCTATCATCTTCAGCAGTACAGCTAGCATATTCTAATGAGTCAGATACATTATATACAATATTTAGTTCAGGTATATGAGGGATTTCTTTTTTATCAAAATCAGTCATGTCATAATTGTTCAATAAGAAAGATAGTGAATTTTAAACTGCCATCTCTATATCTCACTGGTCCAATATTATTCTTTATTGTCTTCCTAATGTTGACTAGAGCATAGAATTCCTTTGGATTAACTTTACAATATTGTGTAACTCTTATCTCTTCTTCTCTCTTGGCTTTTTATGTTTCTTTTTATTTTTCGTCTTAGGTTATCATATTGTTCTGTAATCCGTTGAGATGCCTGCTTTACAGCATTCTCTCTTTTTCCTATTTTTATCCTTATTTTTATTTCCTTGGTTAGCCATGTAGGATCTCGATTAGTTGAAGATTTTTTGAGTTTAATGAGGACATATTCTGTATGCTTTTTTATAAAAACTTCTTAAAAGATATTCATGCATTGTTTACTTCTTCATCGTTTGTATCATATCCTGCTTGGCTTACTTTCATGCCTTGATAATTCTCTTTATTCAACTGAAGTCTGAGTACATAGTTTATTCTTTCCTAGGCCGATATTAGGAAATCAAACTCTAATAAATTATAAATACTGCCCTCAAATTTTTCAGCGAGGTAAATGTTTGAGAGAATGTTCCTCTCAGAAGACATTATAAGTGTGAGGGGATGCCTTCGAAGGACTACCGTGAGAGGAAGACCCCTCGAAAATACCCCTCTATTCTTTCAAGACCACGTGCACCTAGCGTGAGAATTTTAGTAAGTTCGAGAAAGAATCAAGCCTTCGCTGGGTCATGCGTCACAGCTGTGTTTGCTTTTGGAGGCCACTCGCCACCCCCTTCCCATGCGATAACGCTGCTAACACTAAGCGCTAAAGGAAACTGCTCCATCCGTCTCATTAGACCCCCCTTATGCCTCAGAGTTTGCAGCCCTTCAAAACGAGACGTTTGCACCCGCTCAAAGGAATGCCCCTCTCTCGATTCCTTGTGAGAAAAAGTGACAAGTGACGAACGTGGATCTGCTCGTGGTCAAAGGGAAGTCGCCTACATCATTAGCGACGGAATTCTTTATATCTCCAGTTCGGCTATGGATAAAAACCCCACTCGCTCGTTGTGTATCCCTCGTTATCATGTTCTCCAAGTCCTCCGACTAGCCTACGATAGATTAATGGCTGGTCGTTTCAGTCACAATAAAACAGCTCAGAGAATCTTCCGTTATTTCATCTGGCCCGGTGCTGCTTAAAGAAATTACCAAGTTTTGCATGTCGTGTGACATTTCTCGAAAGACTACAGCGAAAGGTCGAATACCACCTGCCCTCCTCCATAAAACTCCAATTGTCTTAGAGCCTTTTTTTAGAGCAGCCATATATCTAATTGGCCAAATTCATTCTTCGTCTAGCGAAGGATACTCGTACGTCCTCACTCCTATTGATTTTGCAACGAGATTCCCCGACGCAATCCCCCTTAAAAAAATAGATAGCGTGACCTGTGCGGAGGCCCTGATTTCTAAATTTCCCGCTTCGCCATCCTGAAGGGGATCTTTTCCGACAGAGGTAAACAGTTCATCTCTGAGCTAATGGATCACGTTGGCGGACTCCCTATGATCAAGCCCTTGTTCACCTCCCCTTTTCACCCCGCCGCTAATGGCGTTTGTGAAAAGTTGAATGGCACTCTGAAGACCATTCTGAAAAGGTTAGGTCATTCTCAGACCCAAGAATGACATCGATACCTGGCGGTTGCCCTGTTTGACTGCCTAGAAATCTCCCACAGAACTTTGGAGTTTGCGACCTTCGAGCTCTTGTATGGCCGAAATGTACGTGGACCAATGGGCATATTGAATGAACTTCTTTCCAATCCCCGCCTGAATAAGGAGATCAAGTCCTCCTATTCTTACGTGCTAGACCTTAGGAACCGCTTGGAAGAATGCGCCGATATATCGTATGAAATTCCGGACCTTATGCAGTTTAAGCGCCTACCTTTTGTTTAGTTACTCCCTGTAATAACTATATTTGAATGATGCACAGGATACTGGATGGGCTGAGTAACAATTCCTTTTACTTCGATAACGTTTACGTGGATGCCCGTACATGGGACCAGCATCTTATCTCCCTCCACTGGCTCCTCAATAGGCTTCGTGATTCAAGCCTCATTATTGGTGCTAGCAAGGGCCATTTCGCCTATACCACGATTAAATACCTCGGTTTCCACATTGGTGAAAATCAAATGTCCTCTCAGAAAGAAAAGGTAAAGGCCATCACCGACATGCCCCTTCCGTGTACTAAAAAGCAATTACGCTCTTTTCTCTGGTCTACATCCTTTTACCGACGTTTTGTCCCGAATTTCGCCCCTTTAGCGCCCATCCCCTTAGCTACCTACTAAAGAAACGTTCCCTGGACCCCTCGATGGAACCTCAAAGCGACCGCCCACTTCCATCAGATGAAGAGAAAGTTAACATAAGCTCCTATACTGAAACTCCCGAACAGGAACAAAACTTTGGGGATACGAACGGATGCTTGTAATGAAGCCATCGGTTGCGTTTTGCTCTAGTATAAAGAAGACAGCAACAGCTACCCCATTGTTTACGCTAACCGGTGGCTTTTATCACGCGAAAGGAACTACGCGGTCATAGAACCTGAAGCTCTAGCAATCCTATGGAGTATAGAGAAATTCCAAACATATTTGTTAGGTAAGAAATTTTTGATCGAAACCGATCATCGCCCATTGGCTTACTTAAAGAATTGTAAAAGCCAGAGCGGAAGGCTTACTCGTTGAATTTTACTTCAAGTGCAATATCAGTTCCGAATAAGTTACATTAAAGGGACATAAAACTGTGTTGCAGACTGTCTAAGTAGGAATCCGGTCGATGATCCTCCTCCTGCGAAGTAAATTGTGTTAAGCATTGTACTCCCGTACACAAAGTACAGTCTGTGTGCTCGTTTTTTTTTTATAATTCTAGAACTCCGTCCTAACCATGTATGTTTATGTTTCCTTCGTTCTCATATAATTTTTTTTTTTTACATATTTATTATTTGTGTGTTTTGTTATGTTGTTTTTTTTGTAATGTATTTTTCTTTATTTTTATTTATATATGGTTCAACTAACCTTCTATGAATGAATCCTTTTGATTTTTTTTTGTATCTCGCAATCATTTACTCTGTGTGTTTTTTGCGCTGTTTAACGGTGATACCCCCTTTTAAATATATCCTGCGATAGGAATTAAACAGCAGTCGTTCATTTATTTAGTGACCGCTGTGCTGAGTTAAATTTAAATGCCCGCCCTTATTGTACACTAATCTGTAGACTCGGGCAATATTTTCCCATACACGACTCCTCCCATGTTTGGGGATGCCCTTTAGCCTATTCTTCGCATCAGGAAAACATCGTCTTCGGAAAGAGAGGAGTGTGAGTGGATACCCTTGAACGACCACCGTGAGCAGAAGCCCGCTCGGAACTATCCATCTATTCTTTCAAGACCATGTGCCCCTAGCGTGAGAATTTTAGAAAGTTTGAGAAAGAATCAGTCCCTCGCTGGATCAACGGTCACAGCTGTATTTGCTTTCGGACGCCACTCATCCCCCATCCTTACCCTGTAAAAAACACCATGCGCAGCCACATAAACCCTACCCCCATTATAACGCGGCAAGTTTCACCGACTGGAACGACTAGCTATCATGACATATGTTTACATCAATAAACTCTACAAGTCACTGTCCTTCTTTATCTGCTTGTTTTGGTAACCAGTTTATTTTGCCACAATTGAAGTCTCCCATGACTACGGCTAGTTTCTTATATCTTTGTTTTGTCAATATATAATAGTGTTTTACATCATGCTCCAGAGACTAGTGGGGTTTTAGTATATTAAATAAACGCATAAACTTATTTTATCTAAATTTAGTTTCACTCCAATCATTTCTAGGTTCTATCCAAAGTAATCTCTTTTGGTTAAAGATATTCGCGTACATATAATAACGCTTCTCCACCTTTATCTTTTCTATCTTTATTGAAGATTTTGGAGCCTTTTAATTCAAATTCACCCCTAAAATCTCGAGTTCAAATTTATCCATGAATCTGTAATTGAAATTATGTCATACTTCTCTACAGCTACCTTAGCATTGAATTCTAACAATTTATTTCTGATTAAACGGCCATTTAGAAGGATCGCTCTCATGGGTTTGTTGGACTCCCTGGAGAGGATTCATTTCCTGAAACCGGCATCGCTACATTAGATGTTTTTTTTTTTTATAAATATTGCTTTTACGCAAACATTTAAAAGGGTTGAATACAATGACATTCAATAATTTGCCCTATTTTGGGGGCCTTTATTATTTAAGTGCATCTCATCAAACATAATTCCTTCTCTGTCACAAATTATTTTAAGGCTTGAATTAATTACATAGTTTTGATTAATGCTTCTGTTGATACATATATTCTGAGTAAAATGCCTACCATAATACCTTTGTCCGTTTTTGCCTTGATTTTGTCTGTTAGTGATTCGAACTGTGAAATAACCGTTCTGTTTCCACCAGTTCATCTTAAGTATAAGTATCAATAAGATCCAACATGCACTATTACTCTACTATCTTCGTTATTAACTTGCAGTTTCGCAAACTCCTCGTCAATTTTCTTAATTTAAAGTAATCACATTGGTTTCTTAGTAAACAATCGCCACTGAGGAAAGTCTGCTTCTCTTTCTTAGAATTTAGTGATGTTTGTTATTTTGAGTAGTTACCGAAAATCTATTATAAGTTTCTATTTGCGAGTTATGTGGTATATTTGAATCAACTTTTCGTTTATTTGTTGCTAATGCAAAATCGCAATCATTCCTATCCATTTTATTTTCTATGATCGCAACTGTTTGCTCTAAACGGACAACCTTCTTATAATCATTTGTTAATGAACTCAAGGGAGAATATTTTATTTTCTAATTCAACTACTTTGGCCTCAATAGTTTTCACAAGATATTTGTTTATATCACAATTACAACTGTTTAACTCTAGAGCAGAGATTCTGTTTACCATGTCGCCAAATATTCTAAACAAATCGTTCTTTTATTTTGTAGGAATTTTTTCCATCTAACAGAGAAGACAAATGCTAACAGAAGTAATATCATGATCTGATTGTTGAACAAAATTAATACACAACCTGACAGTCTTTCACTTAAATCAGAAACCTTTCAACTTCTCTGCATCAGGCATACCGAATTATTATACAGCATAAATAATTCTTAATAATTAGGCAATATTTTATTTGCTTTCAAAGCTGGATTCTAATCGACAAATTAAAAATTGAGATACACAGTTAAACACTTTAAGTCTATCTATGACCACTCAAATGCAAAAGTTAGCTTACTGCCTATCTTCTACTAGTAGATTAACAGTGAACAGTATACCTTATGAAGTCCAGTTACTTGTATTTATGTATTTGTTCCACTCAAAACATAAATTAGTTTGAAACTATAATATTCACTAATTTTCAATTTAAATTGAAAATCTCAACATAAGTATTAGACAAATTTGGCCATATATGAATAATGAAGTTCACTAGTTAAACTAACTGTAAAATATCAGTCATAGAAAAATAATTCAGATCTAACTATGAACAATGTAATATGTACATAAGTGTATAATATTTTCGAAAATAGTTAATTATTGGACGGTTTTCCTAGTTACAGTCAAAACTAGTGCCAGGCAGATAATTTAGATCACATTGTGATAATAGGTTATATCTAAGAAACTAGAGGTTGATGGTACATAGTCAGTGATGTAACTCACACAACGAAGACTCAAGTCGCTGATTGGACCCCAAAATAATGACGTCGCAGGCGCAGTCCTAAGCAAGAATTGAGATTTGATGGCATCAAACAATATGGCCCCGATCAAATTTAGCCTATTTGCTGATTGGTTGAATTCACTAAGTTTACTTGAGCCTGGAAATTAACCTATTCGGTGATTGGTGGAAATCTTTGCCATCACTCGTCTTGAGTGTTTATAAACTAAAAATGCATGTAGATTCACTTCGTTATTTTAAATTAAATAAAAAATAATGGGAGAGGGAAAATGGAATATGAAAGAAAAATATGTAAAAACTGCGAGATACGTATTGATTTTAACTTTAAAAATTAAAAGTACGCGTAGGAGTGAAGAAAAATATCACACAAATTAGTTCACGCAGCAGAAATGGATTAACACGTCTACACCGAACAAGAGCTCAAAGATAAATGAAAATGAAGAGAGAGAGATAGAAAGAGAGAAAGAGAGGGAGAGAGATAAAGAGAGAGAAAGAGAACAAGTGAGAGATAGAGAACGAGAAAGAGAACCTCAGAGAGATAAGAAAGAGAGAGAGCAAGATAGAGACAACGAGAGATAGAGTTATATATCGAGAGAGATCGACACAGAACTTTATAAAAATAGAGAGAATCGTAGAGAGAGAGATTAGGGGAGAGATCAAGAGAGAACGAGAATGAATGAGACAGAACCTTAGAGAACGATATAACACGATTCAGAACGAGCAATAAAGAGAAAGACCGATAAAAACGATATTTACCGAGCGAGAACGAGAGACAGAGAGTATATGAGACAGAACGAGAGAGGGATGAAAGATAACGTGAGAAAAACAGAGAGAACGAGCAAAAATGAGAAAGAGAAAAGTTACAAAAAAAAAGAAAGGAGGAAGAAGGAAGAGGGAAGCAGGAAGGCAGAGGGAGGAAGGTAGAAAGAGGAAGGGGGCAAGATGAAAGAGGGAGGAGGAGTAGAGAGAAGGAAGAAGAGATGAGGAAGGAGGAAGGAGAAGGACAGAGGAGCAAGGTTGAAGAAGGAAAGAGAAAGGAAGAAAAATGAAGTAGGAACAAGGAAGGATGATGGGAAAGGAGCAAGGAACAATGAGTGTGAAGAGAAGAAGGAGAAACAAAAAGGAAAGAAACAAGATTATAAGTATAACAGAATCAGAGAACGAATCACTACGCGAAATATCAAAAAACGCAGGATCTCGCAATGTTAAAGAAATTGAATGTGGCCCATAATCCCGCCCCACATCTGGATCCACCACAAATCTAATTAACTTTTCCATGGACTAAGGTCCACTCCACATTATGTCTTCAAAATCCGTTAATACAAAACGGCGTATACTGTAAACAAACAGGCGGAAAAACAAACTTCTTCTCCGGAAGTAATAAAGATGTAAAAGGTTGACTGCAGTAACTTACAAATAGAATAATAAAAAAATTATTTACCCAGTAGTTAGAGCGAAACCATTACTGATTTAACACCAAAGTGCGATATCTGATATTACATTGCGTGTAAATTATTTAAAACTCTTGGTGTACAATATATGGCTCATTTTGTAGTTAACGTGTTAATAGATGAAGTATTTTCTCGAAACATCAGAATGGAAACTAGAAGGCAAACACCTTTATTTACGTGTCCTAACAAACGAAATACAGGCCCTAAAACTCACCTTTATTATTCAACCGGAACAAATACTTCAAAGTACCATTGGTCACATATTAACATATGTAAATATACAACCCAAGGCCTAGTTATGCAAGATCCTCATCACGAAGGTGGAGTGCCTTCGTTGCAGAGGTTGGGCACATATATTAAATTTGTGCACCCTTTTAGTCCCGAGGTCCACACAGATTCTCCTCTTCAGGCTTTGCGAGTTGTGCCATTTCATCAAGTGCTCACTTAAGCTGACATCACCAATCACGTTACAAACTCTGTCAAAACTTTGACGACAGGGCTGCCGAATCTGCAAAGCTCTTTTCCTTTCTATTTCAATATCTCTGTGGAGGAATGAAAATAACGAGGACAAGCAGACGCTAGTTTGTTTATACAGCGTCAAGCGTTACGTCCCACATGGACCAAGACACCCATCCCCCCTTTCCTTGCTGCCCCAACATCCTTCGAAGTCGCTCGCAAAGAAGGATTTCGGTGTAGTCTGTTAATATAAACATAGGAGGCTGTGAAAGCCGTTAGAATGAAAATCTGGCTGCCTAAGTCTTCGTCGGCCGAAAAATCTAAGAACAGGTTCACTGTCACCTCCGATGGTTTGTCTATTTTTGCCAAATAGACGAAATCTCACCTTCCCCGTGCCTAAACCTTAAGGGGTGAAGTGTCATAGCGTTGAAAAATTATGCCTTAAGAGAGAGGCTTAACTGTGGGCTAGCGAGGGTTTGCCACTCCTAAACTCCATCTTCTCCCCTCCTCAGGGGATAATCAACTTATATATAGTTCGATCTTAAGAAATTGAGGAGAATCCATGTAGCTCTCGAGAGAAGAAGACGAGTCCCTGAGTTAAACAGGGAATCAAGAAGATAATTGGAACTGAGCGAGACTTACGCTCCCAAGGGTGTTCCTTTGGTCGCTTATAAGAGCAGACCAGTGGTATCGAGACCAACTCTCATACTATTCTCGTCTGGAGAAAATCCCGTATTTCAGTTTTCTGAAAAAAACAGAGATACCCCTCACCATTGAGGAATACCAACGTGAAGAGAAAAGATTCACATCTTGGTTAAGTTTCATCATCGAAAAGCAAAAATTGGTAACACAGCGATCGTGATAACTTACATTCATCCAAGATCCCCCACTTACATCATCAAGCCGTGAGAAGCCTTGTCACACGCCTTCAACTAACCTTAAAAGAAGCATCAGCTGTTTTCCCGAATCACCTTCCCACGCTCGCTTAACCTCAGCGAGGTAGTCTCCAGTCCATCTTGCCCGAAATCACCTCAGCGAGGAGTCTGATTTTCAAGGTCACCCAACTGTCGACACACTCTCAGTGTAAGGTAAAACGAATACAAAATTTATTCATTTTTGTTATTTCCCATTCCGTGCGAAAGTGGATTTAAAGATTTAATATTTCATTCTTTTATGTAATTAAAAGTATATTTTGTCTGAGTTGTTTAATTAGATCCTCGAACGCAGCAAATGGGAATAGATATATCATAATACGAATCTCCCTGGTTAAAGAATTAAATTAAAGCACTCTTAGAGAAAAGCGTATCAAACGTACATACGTACTCGGCCGTAAACCTCGACAATCTCTTATCATTTATTCGTTATTCAATGAAATTCCCTCCTTGTCAATCATAGTGGTGCCTTTTCTCCTTCATATAAGAGGTTATTTTGTAGCTATCACATCAAACTATAACCCTCTATTAACCTCAAACCGCCTTCATAAAGTCAAACAAACTTTTCACCCGATATATGATGCTCCTTAATATTTTTTTGTTTTTAAAACGACAAGCAGTAGGTAAATAGGACACAGTGTAAGAGACATAATATGAAAGATGCTTTGAGTATGAACAAAGTAAATTAATAATTTTCACGTTTATATCAATAAAACAAGTAAATATTGGCTCAAGGGATTAATTACAAGACAAAGAGTCTCACAAATTGAATGTTCTTTAGAACATTAATAATTGACAATTGCATATTTTATAGAATATTATATTCTTTCATAATGGTTACGCACTTTTTTTTCATGCCCACTAACTCAGTATTCTTAATCCTTCGGGTATTTGGCTATAAAAATGTTTTATTTTACATTCATTAATTAAAAGCGATCTACTGATTTCCATTTATTTATTTCTTAACTTTGAATATAAATTTAGTAAAGATCGAAGCAGACGAAGAGTAATCGCCTAAAGTTGCTCCTCCGGGGGATTCTTAAATCCTTGTACAGAGTCTCTTGAAAAAAAAAGACAAGCAAAAGAGCTTTTATACTTATCAAGAGTTTCGAATTAAAAGAATTCTTTGTGATGTTAAGGCTCTCTGGGGGAGTGAAATTTAACCAATGCTGGTTCTAGTGGGTTTTTATTTTTTTTGAAAAGGGTAAGACATTTTAAAATTTTATAAACCTTAGTCAGTACTTCTTTCATTCGCACTGATCATTAAGGTTTGAGTGAGAATATTGTTTTAGTATTCCTTCCCTACCTTCTCCCTAAATTCCTCCTGGTATCCTCTTTGCTTGTCATCGTGCATTATTTATTGAAATTTAACATCTCTTTGAAGACGGGAAATAATCTCATTCTTCTCTCGGTTATGTTTTAGTTCTGCTCCGAGCCCTTGAGTCCTTTTTCATCATACTTTCCTTGAATCTCAATAAATATGCCAAAACTTAGTATTATGCTGCTTTACCCCACATCTAAACCCCAACCATCGTTTGTTTTGAATATATGCATTTTATGTACAAAGGAAACAGATCACACCGGGGAACAACTTTTTAGCCTCTGAATCCAAAAATAATCCAAGATTTTCTGTATCACATTAACATCACATTATCTAACAAATTTTGTTATTACATGTTTTAACAATTTACATACAGTAGAAAATAATAATACTTTGCATGAAGGTAATGTTTATACAATTATTTTCCCATAGAAAGGATAGTCTTACTCTAAGCAAAATCGTGTTCAAGGATGTTAGCCAAAATTTACCATTAAATCTTTTCTAGTGTACTCAATATGTGGACAATATCGCATTATGCTTAACAGTATTTAGCCAACATATATACATCCCATCTATCCTGATACCCTTTGTCTATGACCTTCAAATCTTGGTAAGAATCACTCATCATGCCCATCGCTGACTTCACCAAAGTATTTCGAAACTTAGCAAGATAGCTATGCAGAAACTCCAACTTGATGATCATAGTTCCAACAAGTGTCTGTAGCTTTTCAATAGTTTCTTTACAATTTCAGTGAAATTCTTTCCCCGTCTATTTCCAAGAAAGTTCGGGACAAAACCTTTAAATGGGAACAAAGCATTCTTTCCCATTTTAGCATTGTGTTGATGAAATTTTACTCATTGCTTAGCTGCCGAATCTTAAAAGTATCAAAAAAACCGGCCAAGAAATTCCCAAAGAAGAGAATTGAAACATTCACCTTCCGATGGAAATGCTTTAACGAATTGCTTCATGAGATGCTGTTTGATATGCTGAGGTGGGATTATAATTTTCTTTTTGTCAACACTTGTTGGCTAATTCGTATCCACCCAATGTTTTTCTCAAGCTCTGCTGTCCTACATTGATAGAAAGTAGTGATAATTGAGTAGCCGCGTTGCTGACCAAGAAGGAAGCACACCATTTTAAGGTAACTTTGAAAGTACTGCAGGAGCAATTTCTTTGGAACAAAAGAAGAATTCCTTCTTTTTTTAATGCAGGTTTTTCTCTTTCAGTCTTGATGCACGGAGTTCTGAAGCTTTTATTAATAGTCCCAAATTTCATGCTGAATTCACAATGATCGAATTCCTTAGTATCCGAGTGAGTCATCTTTAAATTTAAAATATGCATCAAATTGAGTTTGTTCTAAATCATGATCCAGATCTATAAGAGTAGGTAGTTGAACGAAAGATGGAACTGTTATTTTAAATGAATGAGGCACTATTCGTAGAGCTGAAGTAGACTAGGATACTCGATTTTGCCTTTGTTTTTATTATTGTATCTTGAAATTTTCACTAGACAAATATAACGGCCTGTGGAATGATCTTTTGGCTCTCACCAAATCCTAGGTATACTAAATGCCAACTTTTCACGTGTCCGCTAAGCCCACATCCTTAAACTGTCGATACACTGCTTGTACAACTTGAGAGGGGCACACTACTTATCTTAATTATTAACAAAATATGCTTTCTTGGTAAAATGCTTTGAAGCTTGCCCTTTGATGGGGAATAATGAATCTGCCACAGGTATAACAAAAAGAGTCCGGGATCTTTAGGCCCTTATCAAGAGAATTAAGAGATGCAGACATCAAATGAAAAAAAAAGTTGAACAGTTACAAGCTCTGAATAAATCTTATATACAGTTCTGATAACGCTTTGTATACAGACATTTATGTTTTGTTTACAAATTACGATAATAATCACCTATATACAGTGCCGGAAAACCAATTTGATCACTTATTTTTTATACACAATCAATATTTAAAAGTATTTAAACCTAATCTATAGATATTCTTACCTAATGCTAGCATTTTATCATATGTCATTTGTTCTTGATGACTTGTGGGAGACGTTGTGGCATCTATTTGATCATAATCTCGCACATTTTTTGTGATATCTCAGTGCACGAGACCTTTTTGATGGCTTCTCTGAGGTTAGGGATCGAGCCAGTATTGTAATATTCGACCTTATTTTTTTATAATTAGCCATAGGTTCTCAATTTGATTGAAATCTAGAATATTACTAGCCCAATCTAGAACACCAATTGTTTTCTCCTTGAGCCATTTACTAACGATTTTTGCCTTGTGACAAGGTGTCCCATCGTGCATAAAAGTTGTTTTCTCATGCAATGCCAGTGTCGGTGGAAGATTTCTCCTTTAGCTTGGCTAAATATCGTTCAAATTTAATGATTGTGTTCGTAGGAAGAAAAAATAAAGCCCCCGTACCAAAGTAGCTAAAGTAACACAAAAACAACATAAATGGAGGGTGTTTCATTGTCTTGATAGTGTATTTAGGATCCATCCTATCTTAGCCACGCGGGTGGCCCACCATTCTTGGACAGGTTTTAAATGTTAAAAAAGAGGATTTATCACTAAAGAGAAGAGGTTTCTAATAATTAACACTCCCATTGATATGCTTTTCACAAAACTCAACCTTTTTCCTGCGCATTTCAGCATTCAGGGTAGGTTTCTTGGCTTCATGCCGAGATGGCAACCATAGCTCCTTTTGCAGCCGATATTAAATTGTGCGCTCAGATACATCTTTAATCAAATTATGATGCTCAGACATAATTTCTTTTGCTTATATTGTTGGTTTCATTAGCACAGTACGTTTTATTAATTTATCAGTACACAAATTCGTTTTTCTAGGTCTCCCACTAACATATTTTCATCCTGGAGTACTAGAATCATCATCACTTATACGGCGAGAAACCCATAAATTGACAGTACTTTGCAATTTGTCTCTGTGATTTTCAAGCCTTATCTAATACATCGATACCACCCATGTTTTCAATTGATAGTTGTTTCTTTGTAGCCATTATAAGCTTCCTGAAAATACAGCACTTTTACTAAAGAGAGTTATTTTGTGAACACACAGTATGCGCTGAAACTTAACGACACGTCCATTCACAATCGCTGCTCGCAGCCAACTGCCACAACACAAGACCAGCAAGCCGCATGGATACTCTACAAAAGGCAGTTTACCCCAATTGTATATCTACATTAGAACATATTTTACAACTTTCTGATATATGTAAAAAGTACATGTTATGGATGGTGATCTGATTTTGGGGGCCGGCACTCTAGAGCCGAACCTGATCTCTCACTTTATCGTCTCATATGAATCTAAATAATATGGTACAAGCTGTCACCGTATTTTAATAGTGCCTCTTTTACGAGTCGTGGTCAGTTTTAATAAACTTACTTAATAATGTACATAATTTAACTTTTTCTTTCCAATATTTATGAATAACATCAGCTGTCCAGTTCTAATACTTACTTCAAACAATACATTTATGCTTATCAAGACCTTAACAGAAACAATTTGACATGAAATAAGAAAAGTGACCTTTGTTTTAAAATCAACATGCTAAATCTGGTGAAAATTGAATTTAACAAAAATTATAATTTCCATGAAATCTTCTCTACTAAGGTTGTGATAATTTTTTTTGCCTCTACCTATATATTTGTTAAATTATTTGAATTCTATTTTTTCGTTTATTATAAGAATTTATTATTTATGACTCATAACAATTGGAATGGTTTTTTTCATATATTAAGAATTATATACTATAACTATTTTATAATAATTTGATTTTACGTAGTCTCAAATATACAAACGTTAATTCAGTATAGCTGTGTTTTCCTAATAAGTTTCATAAGTTATTTTCTTGTATTTTCTCAATGATGTTTTTTGCCCATTCTTAAAAGTTTTTTTCTAACCTTATCGTTTACTTAAATATAAATCCTGTTGGATTTTGACCTATCATAAATATAAGAGATTAAGAGATTGGTAGAACAGTAAAACATATTTTTCACAGAATGACTTATGTTTTTCAGCGTTAAAAAATAGAAGATATATTTGCCGATATATCAGTTTTAGAGGTATTACAAGCATTTCAGCTAATTCTTTCAGACTTGCCTTCACAAAAAAATATAATTTATATTGTACTTAGGCGTTATACCTAACTTTGCTTGGAGTATGAGATTTAAAACAAAATTTAGGTATTTCTTCCTCATTAGTCACCTAGATCTTTACCTAGTATCATAGCCACATGTCTTTACAGTCTATGACAGTCACTGGATTAGGCAGGTTTAAACCGGTTTAACTAAACTAAAATTGAATGCGTATTCCTCAGATATTTTTATTCCAGTTTACATGCATATTGTAATTATTGAAGTTATTCTACGTAAAAGGTATAAGCAAGAAAACCTCTTTGCGGTGGTCATCTGAACTACCCGGAGACCCTTTAAACGCACTAATACATAACAGAAATTTCGTAGGCCTTAACAAAAATTCATTGCTTATATTACAGTTTTCCTATCTACTGTGAGTGCCCTTCACGTGTAGGCGAAAAGAACCCGTATGCTGCGATAGCAAAAGTAAAAGTTAAAATATCGAATTAATACAGTTCTTATGAGGGCTGCTAGATTGTTATTTGATAGAGTCACTTTCTTAGTGTGGATAAAGAGCAACTTCCGGGCGTACTCAATGCAGCGCGAAGATGGCTACTCATTGATATACTAACGGCATACCACCACTGTATACAATGCAGTTTCCTTTCCTATAAATATTGAGTTGTTCTTGACAAGAGAAGCATTTCGAATTGCAAACTCTTTCTTTCTTAAATATAGATCTTTCTATTAATTTAAAATATGAGTTCTAGAAAAACTACTGATCGCTACATAATCATATGACATTATAAAGTGTTGATAGAAGTAAAAAAATAATTGAATATGTTACATCAAGTCTTACTTTGATTCATCCTTGCACATCAGCCGCCGACTTACTTCTTAACCTTTTTAGCCTCACTTTTCACATTGTGTATACAGCCTATCTGCTGCTTCTGTTACTTTTTGTATACAAACTTTCAATTGACTAAACATAAAAGGGACACTGTGGAACTTCCATAGGCTTATCAAGGAACTTCTTTACTTAAAATATAGTTACTTTACATGTAAAAAGAGGTTTGAATACCTTGTCACATCAATCAGTCAACTCAAACCGTGCTTGATGGAAAGTGTCCTCCTGAGACGTACAGGAAGTTCTCCATGTGTGTCATCCTCTCAATCCTCCATGTCGACATTTTGTGAACGGCAGCTCGCCTTTCCGCACTGTCATCTGAGCAAAGAGTTTCTGAATGATCATTTTGCTAAATAGATAGGATGGTGAGGGTTTGATAGTTGACAAAACAGCATTCACTAGAGCAGGAGTTCTTAAACTGGGGGCGTGAAGGGTTCTCAGGGGAGGCGTGGCGCGATCCCGTGTGACGTCTTTTTGGCTGGTAAATCTTGAGAAGTGACTGAAAGTGACTCTCTCTCTCTCTTTCTTTATATATATATATATATATATATATATATATATATATATATATATATATATATATATGCCTTTTGAGAGTTTAAGCTTCGATCTTAGCCGGTTTGGAAACGGGAAATAGTTAAAAATTCAATGGGGATGGTATACTTTTGAATTGCTGGGTTCTTCAAAAACAAATAATTCAAAGTGTAAGTTAGCCAAAGATTAACAGGTAGCTGGTACTCGTTTAGGGTTGCAAAAAAAAAAAATAACAAAAACATCCCCTTCCTAACAAATAAAAAAGTTGAAATATGTACAGGTACAGGGCTTAAAGGGAATGATCGTACATACAAAAAATAACTGTTGGCAGGAGACACAGGGGAAATAAATATGGGATTAGTAGTCGGTTTCAGGTCGGTGATTAAAAAGGGATTTAAATTCGGCGCTCGCACAAAGGATGGGGCGGTTTGGGTAGACGAAATTATATAATAATCTGTAGGTGTTGACGATTGCAACTCCTTATGTGTACGTTGAATGGAAGGGCCGATCGGAATACGATGACTTTAATGGAAAGATGGGTTAACTCACGGGACGGAATAGTGAGCGCACGTAGTTTGGCTTTCGGAGATGGAATTTCTAGTCAGATATTCACTGATTGACTATGGCAGAGTTCATGGAACTTGATTTAGCCTTAGTCCTCGAATCGAAATCCTCAGTGTCTCCGATCGCGACGAGTGAGCGTGTCCTTTGCTCGCAAGCGGTGATAGGCGGGACAATCCTGGAGTGCTGCATGCTAAACAGAGTCGACGGATTATATAGGTGCTCGCTGGTGGCTGGAATGGCCTGGCGGGAGCCTCCATGTCTCGCACGATCTTGGCGAAAGGCAGCGAATCCTTCGAGGGAACCGAGATAAGAATAGCGTAGAATGTTCGACGAGCAGTGAGGCTGGCGGAAGGCCCATGCAAAAGGAGAAAAATGTGTCCCTAAGTAAATAAATCTGGGGTGCAGTAAAACGGCCAGGACCGCATCCTCGCTGAAGGTCATCCTTCCAACGCTCCATGCGTTGAGCTAGAGACCACGTGAGTACAGAAGAGTACGTGATCGCCCTTCGACGTATTCTTCTACAAGCTGTCCTTCCCTAAACAATATGCTTCTGTACTGCTCCCAGTTCTTTTAGATCGTGTTAAGATGTCGACTCTTGAATTTACAAGGAGGATACAAAATAAGTGTTCACTTAACCCATTTTCAAACACAATAGGTTAAATTTCTTTTGAAAGACTGGCTGTTGGGTAGTTTCTCACATTCTCACTAATTTGTTCTCTAAGCAATAAATAGTTTATATTTCAGAATGTCAGGCAGAGTTATGAGAGCGGGTCGGAGGGGAACAACTCCCTACAATTTCCAATTAAGGTGATCAAATGTTTTAATTTTTCCTGTCTTGTCACAATTTTAAAAGCGATTGTAGGTTATTTCCTACTGGTTAGGATGGTAGCACTGACAGCCAAGTATTGTTGATCACACTAATGAATATTTTGCAACTTGTGAAATAAGAAAAGAACAGTTAATTAGATATAAATATGAATATGATAATTGTCTTTCATGTCCCTCAAACAATCAAAAAAGTCATAACGTTCAAGTATCTTAATAATAAGAATAATTAAATTCTAGAGAGATCCACTAAAATAGTAGGATTTCCCCACCTCCTAAGATATTACTTCGTGAGAGAAAGCGAGCAGTTGCTCCCCACTCCCCCTCCGACTTCACCCTTTTTGGATTTCCCACCAGGTCACTGAGGAATTCATACCGAGGCATGACGGTGAAATTGAAGGCAACCTCCTCGCCATTTTAATCTTCCCTCACCCCCGGGTCGGGAGATTACTCATCTATTTTGTAGGTTTACCTCAAACAAATTTTATGGCTCCCGCCGCTGGTCGTTCAGTTAGACCTGCTGACCCTGGCCTCCTACACTTTCCCGTAAGGACACGCTCGGTTGTTCCGGCCGATAAAGAGGGTTGGAGAAGGCCCCCCTCTCTCTCCCTGTTTTGGAGAAATCCGAGTATATATGCAGCCACCCAAGGATTACCAACAGATTCGGTTAGACGCAGGATGCCCGATAACTCGCTCAATCTGAGTTTGAAGAAGTCATCTCCCTTCCCTCCTTTGAGGACAAGAGGCCCGATACAAAGCTCGATCCTAGTTTGGAGAAGTCACCTGTATCCCCTCCGAAGTAGCACCACCCTCTTCGAGTTCTCGGCTACACCCATGATTAACCTAAGTCAGCAAGTTCGGCATGCCTTTCGCTTTTCTTTTGAGGTTCAAAGGAACTAAATCGCTCACTACCCTAAATCTACAATTATAACCAGTTAATAACCCTTGTTATCCAATTAATATTCGAAACCTAATTCCGTCTTATTCATGCATATATATCTATATTTATATATATATATATATATATATATATATATATATATATACATATTTATTGTGTAACTTATATTTAGTGTGTATTAAAATGTACTTTTGTCGTTGTGTTTGGAATATTTCTTGGTCACGAGCTGCAGCTAACTATTTAAATCGCACTTTTAGAACAATAACATTTGTTGCCTTGCTTAGCCTACTTAGAGCCCGTGTGTGTATATTCCCGTACACGGGGCCATACTTCGACCTAAAGATATATATATATATATATATATATATATATATATAATTTGGCGTCAGACTCTGGGTCTTAGTAAGAATCCTTCCCATTACCAAGAATATCTGAACACCAATATATTAGAACAATTTTCTTTTTAAGTCCATTCTTGTGTGGTGTGTCCACGGTTTTCCTAGTTCCTTAAAAGAGGACGCTAGCTAAGCGGTAATAGTTTCCGCCATTTTTGTGTCATGAGTCAGATTTCCTCGTTAGTTAGTTAGTTATTTTTTGTGTGAGTTCACCCGATTTTTACTAGGAAGTTTTAATAATTTTGTCGTTAGTAGAATTTATATTTTTTGGGGGAGTAAAGTTTCAATTGCGCTAGTTACTTTTTCGTGTTCAAAGGTCGAAAGTAGCATATCCTGGATGTCCTCATTCGATGGCTGTCATAAGCAAGGGCAGATATTAGGTTTATCTGGGAAAGATCTAATCGCTTACGTCCAGGAAGAAGAATGTAACAAACGTTCGTAAGGTAAAGCACAGAGAGAAGCAGAAGTCGAAGAAAGAAAAGCACAGATAGAAAATGAAGAAAGAAAAAACAGAGAGAAAACAAAGAAAGAAAAGCACAGAGAGAAGAAGAAGAAAGTAAAGGCAAAAAGAGAGAGAAAAGGAAGAAAGAGAAGCACAGACTGAAGCCGAAGAAAAAGGCACATAGAGAAGCAGAAGCAGAAGAGAAAGAAAGAATTAGGCAGCATGAGAGAGAGGTAAATCGTGACCAAGTCGGGATAAACTCCGTAGGATCTCGAAATGAACAGGCTTAAGTGCCCTCACTAAAACTCACCGCATACAAGGATGGAGAAGATTTTTGCTCTTATTTAACGCACTTCGAGAAAATCTTAGAAGTCAACAATTGGGATTTAAGATCAGATGATGTCACCCGGCTACTTCAACGCTTGAACCCCTCGTCTTCGCGACATATTCATTTCGCTTCCTTCAGAGGCCACCCTTGATTATTCAACCCTAAAGGCAAAACTTTTTTCTGCTATTAACATAAATCAAGAATTTTATAGAGTTAGATTCCACTCAGCGCGGATAGAGCCAGGACAAACTACAGACAATTTGGATTCACGCTTCGGGGTAACTTGCAAGTCTGGTTGGATTCCGCCCAAGTATCAAATGATTATGAGTCGCTAATTGACTTCATTCTACGGGATAAACTGATGTCGATCCTCCCTTGCGAACTAAGGGGCTTAATAGCGGACAGAAGAGCGTCTATTTTCAACGAGTGTGTGGAATAAGCCGATCTTCAGGCTTCCAGTCACGACCTCTTCCACAAGGAAGTCAAGAAGAAACCCCCCTTCACCAAACACAAGTTTGGGTTTAACCGAAGCCAACCTAAGGGCCTCAACGGTTTCGTAAAAGTGAAAGCGCCGAGCAAGTACAGGCTTCAACGGTCGAGAAAGCAAAAAGACGTGAAGCCCCGTTACTTTTCTCCACGCCTAGCACTACCCACGTAGACCAATTGTATGCTTTACCTGTGGCACCCATGAACACTTAATTTACAATTGCCCCCCAAAATCTCAACTGAGGACCTCATCGAGTCACCAGGTCTACCAAATATCTGATGCTCCCTCGTCTAATATACCAGCCGCATCGCCAGCGGCATCTTCTCCCTCTTCTTCGGATCAACAGGTAAATTTCCTGTTCAACAAGATTTCCCCCTGTTGGCTCCAGTTTTAAAATGGCGCAGTAAATGGTTGCCGAGTGTCAACCTTGGCTAGAGATACAGGTTGCACCTGTTTAGTAGTATCCGACAAACTACTATCACACGTAAGGCCTCAATATAACAGGTTCACGTTGGTGAATGAATTTTAGGTCGTCCCACCAGGTTTCCAGTTGTACGATGCCATATTCAGTGCTAGTACTTCATCAGATGGGCCGGCGTAGTCGCGGGACGGGGCGATAAAATTCTGCTCCGTCCTTATCGGACCTAGAGTACAGTTCTCCCAAAACTAAATTTCTCAGCTGGTCATTACCAGGGCCCAGATCGAGAAAGATATATCGCTTCAAGTAGCCATATCGTCCCCAGACGTCCAAGACACCACTTATGTTCAATTGGTTGAGGGCCAGAAGAATCGCCCAACATTACAACCCCTGTAGGAAAAAGCAAGGCAGAAGGAGACTGAAACGGTGCGAGGCAATCGTTAGATCGAATACAACGTGAAGGACGCGGTATTATACCGTTCTTCTCTTGAATCGGAGTGTCCCCCGAACAACGCGTTGTGTGTGCCAGAAAGTATATCGAACCCGTTCTAAAGATGGCTCATGATGGCCTAATGGCCGGACATTTCAGCCATAACAAAACGGCCAACGAGTTTTTAAATATTTCTTTTGGCAAGGCGCGGCCAAAGAAATTATCTACTTCTGCAAGTCCTGTGAGCTTTGCCAGAAGGTAACCTCCGAAGGGTGTGTAGCCCCCACCGCCTTTTAAAAGTCCCCGAGAGTGACCAAACCCTTCGCCCGGGTCTCAATCGACCTATTAGGCCCCATTCGTTCCCCGTCGAGCGGATTAAACTACTATATTTTAACCCTCGTCAATTGCGCCACCTTTTTCCAGAGGCTATCCCCATGAAGAAGATTGACAGCACTTCTTGTGCAGAGGCTTTAATCTCAATCTTTTCCCGAATAAGGATTCCGAAGGAGATCTTATCCGCCAAAGGATGTCAATTCACTTCCAAATTGATGGAGTATGTCGGTAAACTTCTTCTTATCAAGCCCCTCTTCACGATGATCTGGCACCCTTCCTCTAACGGGATGTGCAAAAAGTTAAACGGCACCCTCAAAATGGTACTCAAGAAAGTGTGCCACGACCAGCCCTAAGAATGGCACCGCTACTCTCCCTAGCATTATTTACTTGTCTCGAAGTCCTCCATGCGACTTTGGAGTTCGCTCTCTTTGAGCTGTTATATGGACGTAACGTCCGATGACCAATGAGCATTTTAAAAGAATTGTGGTCCAATCCTAGAATAGATGAGGAAATTAAATCTCCTTACGCGTACTTTTTAGACCTGCGTATGTGGTTAGAAAAATGTGCAGACATCGCTCTCCGGAACGCCGATGTAAACTTGAAAAATCAAAGGGGCGTTTGTTCAAACTGAGGGACGAAGTACTGCTCTTGCTTTCTTCCGAAGCAAATAAGCTCCTCTCCCTCTGCAAAGGACCTTTCCTTGTTTCAGAGCCCAGCGGCCCGTTGGATTACCTGATCGAAGCCCCCTCTGGTAATAAGGTCTACCACACCAACCTCCTAAAAAAATACCACCGCCGAGCTCTCCTAAATAACAAATCGCTCTAGAAGAAGAACCCGTCATCGAAGCCGCCTATTTCTGTTAAACCCTTGTGTCGGGGCCAAAGGATGTGCGTAGAAGCAGACGATGAGTTTTTCCTGCCGTCTCTTCCTTCTTCCCCCAAGCGGAGCCTACCTCCGACTTAAACGTAAACCTTAATATCGCCCCTAATGAGAGGGCTCAATTGCATGCCTTATTGGAAGGATTTCCCGAAGTCATTTTAGAATTTCCGGGTTGCTCAACCCAATTTAGACATGAGATTGTCTTAACTACTCAAGATGTGATATGAACCAAGCCTTATCTCATACCTGTACATGTACGGCCGACTTTCAATGCAGAGATCGAAAACTTATTAAAATTGGGAATAATAGAGCCCTCGTCGTCTGATATTTGCTCCCCCATTGTTATGGTTAGGAAGCCTGACAAGTCGTTTAGGATGTGCTTCGATTTTCGCAATTTAAACGCGGTTACACAGTTTGACGCGGAACCGATACCCGTAATCGACCAAAGTCTTCATGCCCTCGAATAAGCGAAGTTCATCTCCGAGATCAACCTCTGTAAAGCCTACTACCAAGTGCCGCTTTCAGAGCAATCAAAACGCTTTACCGCTTTCGCTACTGAAAAGGAGATATTTCAGTTACCTCGACTTCCTTTTGGGTTGGTAACTGCTTGCGGAAGTTATAAACGGATCATGCGGCGGTTGTTAGATGGCGTATCAAATGTGATGTTTTATTTTTATAACGTATACGTCGCTACTCGTACCAGAGACCAACACGTACACTCTTTGTGCGCGCTTATAACGTGGTTAGACGTACAAGGGTTCACGGTAGGCCCATCAAAGTGTCACTTCGCCTATGAAACTATTAACTTTCCAGGTCGGTAGGAACCAAATGCTTCCCCCGGATGACAAGGTAAAGGCTAATTCTGAAGTGCCGCTCCCCCGAACGAAGAAGCAGCTTCATTCCTTTTTGGGATCCGTGGCATTCTATCGTTGTTTTGCGCCCAATTTCACTGCCATATCCTCGCCCCTTAACGACATGCTTAAGTGAACGTCCCCGGATCCAGTAAATTAAACTCCTTCCGCGAAAGAACGCTTCCACCAGTTAAAGGACAGACCGAATCCTACTGAATCCTAATATAACATTCGGGGTTCGTAACGATGCCTCCCAAGATGGCCTAGTTTGTGCTCTCGTTCAATATAATGACGATGAAGTGGGATATCCTGTAGGATATGCTAGTAGGAAGCTGTCCCATCGTGAAAAGGCGTATGCTACCATAGAGCTCGAAGCTTTAGCTATAGTGTGGTCTATTCGTAAGTTTAGGATGTATGCCATAGGTAAAGAATTTATGGTCGAAAGTGATCACAAACCCCTGGCATACCTAAAAAACTATAAGAACCAAAAGGCCGTTTAATGCGTTGGAGCCTACTACTCATGGAGTACTAATTTCAGAACATGTATGTTAAAGGCACCGACAACTGCCTAGCCGATAGCTTGAGTAGGACTCTAATAGAAAACACACTCCAACAACCTGAGTGTATCGTAAAGTTCGTGTTTGACCCATTTTGTAAATACTAGTTTCCTTTTTTTTGCCTTGATCGATGTTGTGTGTGCGTGTGTATAGATTAAGTTATCTGTGGTTACACATATGTAAATCCCTTGTAGTGTTATATGTTTTTTTTCTCTGTTGGCAAACGTTAAATAATGTAGACATTTTTTTTGTCCCAAACTGTTCTGTGCTGTAAAAATGTCTTTGGATAGGGAAGAGTGTAGAGGGTTCCGCTAAAATAGTAGTTTTTACCAACATCCTATGATATTACTTCGGGAGAGAAAGTGTGCCGTTTCTCCCTCCCCCCCATCCGACTTCACCATTTATGGACATGCCACCAGGTCACTGAGAAATTCACACCGGGTCGGGAGATTACTCATTTATTTTGTAGGTTTGCCTCGAATAACTTTTATAGGTCCAGCCGCTGGTCGTTTCGTCAGACGTGCTGATCCCAACCTCTTATACTTTTCCGTAAGGACACGCTTGGTTGTCCCGGCCGATAACGAGGGTTCGAGAAGGCTCTTCTCTCTCTTCCTTTTTTGGAGAAATCCGGTTATATATGCACCCTCCCATGGATTACTCACAGATTCGGTTAGACATCGCTTCCCGAAAGGAGTTTGATTCAACGACGCTCTCTCCCGAGAAGTGTTTAGTGACGGTGGCAAGCCACGGAAGAGCTGGACAACACACCCGTATCTTCGGTTCAGGGAGAAAAGTCTCTGGGGGCAACGTCAGCCTTTCTCAACCGCCTTCGGATCAAGGGTTGGAGAAGCCGTCTTCCGAAGTTCTTTTGGTGATCTCTTGAGGACAAGAGGCCCGATAGCTCGCTCAATCTGAGTTTGGAGAAGTTACTTCTCCCCCCCCCCCTTTTAAACTTCGACCGGTGACCTCTTGAGAACAAGAAGCCCGTATCTGGCTAAATCAGAGTTTGTAGAAAGTAGCTACACTCACTTCGGGTTCCTGGCTACACCCTTGAGTAACCATGGTCACCAAGGCCTCCCCCCCCCCCCCTAAAGTTCACACCGATTTACTCTCGAGGTTCAAAGGAACTAAATTTCTCACTACCCTAAATCTCCCATTATAACCATATAATAACACTGGTTATCCAATTAATATTCGGATCCTAATTTCGTCTTATTCATGTACCTATATATATATCCATATTTATTTTGTACCTTTTATTTAGTGTGTATTAAAATGAATTTTTGTCTTTGTGTTTGGAATATTTCTTGGTCACGCAGATGTAGTGAACTATTTGAATCGCACTCTTAGAACTATTATTTGTTTCCTTGCTTAGTTTACCTTAGAGCCCGTGTGCGTATATTCCCGTACACTGGGCAATACTTCGATCTATATTATATTAAAATAACATAAGTATCTTTAGAATTCATAAGTCGTGATTGAAAGTTGAAAAAATTGACTGATCCTATGAGACATTTAATATTTTACTCTTTACCTCAAACAATTTTATAACAGTACTAATAAGCAAAATGAGGTGCCCAGGTTCTGTTCTGGTCTCCAACTGGCATGCAAAAGTATGCCTTGTAAGCTTTACATATTCTCATAAAGCCTATCACACCGAACTGTTTTGCTTTTGTTTTGATCAACTGTCCGCGGATGTAACAGAATTCATCTGGATGATGTTACAACCACATGATGCTATTTATTTTCTGATGTAAAAACTATAGTATCACTATAAAGAAAAAATGTTGATACAGATCACAGAAAAAAACTATGAGTGCTAAGAACAGGAAAGGGAAACTTTATGAAGGGGGTATGGGGATGCTCAGAAAACGATCAAGAGAAAAGTTATTTGTAAACTTAAGTGGGATGTTTAAGCAAATTTTCATTCTCAATCTTTTTTGACCGCCAGCGGAGACCTGATTAGAATAATCATACGTGATTTCCTTTGCCATCTTTGGATACCAATGTAGAATCTTTATCTTTGATCTAGATTTTACGGCTTCTATCTTTCCTGGTTGATTCTTCAAACTTAGGTTCTTTCTAACAGCTCGTGGCTGCAGAAGTTGAATCTTCTTCCCTTGTCTCTTTCTTGACAGCCACTAGCTCTTCAAGTTTGATCTTCCTCAGTGATCTCTTTCTAAAACATCGTGGATCTCCGAGTCTAATTTTCATCAATGGAATACTTTTCTCATCCCTGGTCAGGTCTCAGATATGTGCCCATTAGACTCCGATTAACCATTCCCAAATAGAAATTGTCAGTCATCTTGCTCCTCCGTCAGAATACACCACTCTAATCTTTTCTTACTCCAATCAAGTAAATAAAACTTTAAGAATAAGAAGCATTTTATATCTTTCCACAATCCCTTCAAAATCTTCTTCGATATATAATCTAAATAAAATGAAAGAAAAAAGGTATGAAATTTCTCTACAATAAAATAAAAAATTTGAGCATGGAAGATGAAAAAGAGAATTATGGCAACGATTAATTCACTGAATATCATACTTGCAATTGTGTTTTCGGTATTGCTTTTTTCCTTTGCTATCACCGCTAGCTACTGTGGACCCTCATAGGGATACCAGCTGTAGTACTGACGGCTGCAGATGACATCTGTAAGTTTCCCTGCCTTGCTGCTTTCAGCTGAGTGCCCTATCGGATCAAAGTCCGACGGAAGATTGAGAGTTATACATACATATTCGATATATTTTTATTTACTTTATCTTCCTCCGTTTAGTTACAGATTTCTTTTTAAAAATTATATTGAAGAGATGCCTTGGTTGGTTTTGGCTTTGAAAATAATTAAAAACAAAAAAACAAGGAAGAGGTTGCCTAAAGATCCTTCATATTATGTTTCAATGTGTATTTGATAGATGTTAATTGCCTTAGATTCCCATTTGATTCCAGACTCACTCAGTTGTACATGTGGAAACGTATTTATCAGTTGCCATAGCACCTACACAAAATCACTACATCAGAATAATGATTTTATTTTGGTGCGTATGTAGATAAGAGTATATTACCATCTAATTCGTGCCCCTTTATATTGATATTTGTTTGCTGTAACTTTTCACTAGATTTTTGTTTCGCGATTTGACCTTGAGTAGTTCCTGAGATCTATTCTGGTCTTCATTTTCTAATTTTATATAAAAATCCATTCATCATTAATTTTAATAATCTAGTAAATTTAGTAAAATTAAAAAACACATTTTATCTCGCTATAAATATCCCATTAAAGACTTCTTTTGATATTACATGAAAATTAATTAAACAAAAATAATAAATATTTTTTCTCAAAATATTAATATTTTCAATCTTCTAAAGGGTGTTCCATAAAGAAAGCCGAATTTAAAAGGGGAATAATTAAAATAAATTTTTATAAACATGGTTATATTCTATTTATCAAAATTTCCGATAACTCTCTAACAGATATGTGGCTCGATGCCTCCAATCTCACGCTTGATTTCTGCCTTGGGTTCAGCAATTGTGCGTGGTCTGTTGGCGTATCCCTGTGAGTTCACATACCTCGATAAGAAAAAATCACACAGGGAAAGATCGTATGACTTTGGTGGCCATTCCTAGTCACCATGTAAGGATATCACTCGTTGCAAAACATTTTCGCGGATTAATGCAAGGTTTGACGCTAGGTCTGGCAGGTCGTTCCATTCTCCTGAAACCAGAGGGTTTCAATCTCTGTATTTTCCAAGTTCGGCCATAACTGAGTGAATATCATGTCTCGGTAACGTTCTCCATTAATGGTAACTGCATTTCCCTCATCATCTTCAAAGCAGAACGGTCCAAGCACTCCACCTGACCAAATATTACACCACACAGTCGCTTTCAGTAGATGCATTTCACGCTCTTGCATTATTTGAAGATCTTCATTTATCCAAATTCGGCAGTTCTGTTTATTAACAAATATACTCAAGTGGAAGTGTGCCTCGTCACTAAAGATGATGTATCTTTGCAAAAATTTCGTCTGCTGTAAGTCTCTCCACAACCCAGTCAGCATATTGCTTCAGCCTCCCGTGGTCAGGTGGCTGAAGATGCTGCGTAAGTTGAATTTTGTTCGCATGTATATGGAGATATTTATGCAGAATTTCATGTAATGATGTGGTCGGGATGTCAAACTGCTGCGACCGTCAGCGAATCAATGTTCTCTGACTCAGAGTGTCACTGTCTTGCACAACAGCAAATTGTTGACATGTCCGACAAGAGCGATTCCGCCCAGGCGATTTTGCCGTTGCATCTTAGCTGTTGGTTCAACCTTTGTCACTAATATTCAACCGTAAACTCGTTGCGTGCTTCATTTCTCTCCAAAATGGAACGAAGTGTTCGAACTGTTTGCCTCGTCGCACTTACACCGTTTTGGTAAAATGTCTTCACGACGAGAACGCGTTGCTCAATTGTAAACTGCTTCATGACGTACCACACACAGTTGTTCTGAAAACCAAACAAAACATATTAATCGGAGTGATGAGAGGTAGGAAAAATCATAAATGCATACCTTTAAACTTCAAAACACAAAAGTGTCGCTCAATTCATATTCGGCGCTATTTTTGGAACACGCTTTAATATGGTAAGCTATTGAAAATAAACGAACAAAAAGCATGAAAATTTTGTTCCACTATAAATCAGCTTAACCTTTACATTTGAAAATTCATTGAAATTAAAGAAACGAAAATATGTACATTTTCTTTTTAATAAATATGCCCTTCACCATTATTTTTGATATTCCCTATAAATTAAAGAAAGTAAAAATAAAATATTTTGCTTATGTAGAGTAGTCACTTCTATTCATATGCAAGTGGGTAGATAGCCATGTTTGGACGTGCTCAGATTTAGGGGGACGGATATATGGTCTAGGGAGAATGTTACCTATTTATGTGGTGGTATAGGTTTCCGGTTTGTGGGTGCGTGGTCGGTAATTATAAAGGCGTGTATTGGAGAGTCTTCATTGTTCTTGCGCTTAACGGGTGACGAGAACCTTAAGCAGTGGGCTCACTTTACGCCTCTATTGAATTGGTTCTGACTCCTTATAATTTCTCATGAGGGTGATGCTTTAGGCTGGGCTTATCGAAGGTGTCTCGGTAATCGGGGTAAGTAAAGGACTTTGAAAGGACACAGCTAAGAAAATATAACTTTATTCTTAAATTGGCCTACTAAAGGGGGAAAGCGGAAACGTCTCGAGTTCATTGCGGTCAATGTGTATGGTTTTTGTTTTACGAGAAGTACTGAGTCTGAAGGCAGCAGAAATTAGGCGAGTAAACAAGATTCTGTAAAAGGGAAAAATAACCAATGCACCATTTGTTTGCGACTTCATGGAGTGTTTAATAAGGATCTATTGAGAATGTTTACAATTTGACCGGAAAATTCCCTATTAACTGTAATGAATTTTAGAAGTTCTGGTCATATCATTTCCAACAGGAAAAACAAACACATGGTTATCTGCAGAACAGACATGATATAATTAACCAGTAATTATAATAATCGCCTTTAACTTTTTTTTCAAGGCTTTATTCTGAGTTTTATTGTTTGCCGATGCGCTATTGTCCAAAGCGAGTTTATGATAAAGAGGAAAGCCCTGATGATAACAGTTTCTTCTTTACTTCATTCATTTCTCTTGCACTTTTTAATATTTAATGCAACGTAAATATGATTGAATTTACATAACACTAACTTCATTTACTATTTAAAACAAAATTTATTGAAAGTTCGCCCTTACAATGCAGTTAAATAAAAGTCCGTATTTTTTACCTTTAAATGCAAATGAATCAAAACATTCGAATACAATATTCTTTTATTATTAAATTCTTCAATGGAAGTTATAAATCGTCTTGTGTGGCTTATCTTGTCTAATTTTTTAGTGCCAAAACAATTCCAATACAATTGACGGGAGATAAGCTTATATATATGAGAATTGCAGTGGCCTGGATATCTAAATCATTCTATAGTAATCACGGTGCTATTGGGGCTAGGGGTGTGCTTTTGGAAATTAATAGTGCTTAGTATTCCGTTTAATAATATTTCTTTTAAAAGTTCTATATAAATATTGGACTCATAATCCTACTTGGGGATTTTAAGTAATTTTGCAGTCACTAACTAATTTAATATTTTAGTATAAATATTTTACTATAAACTTACACTCTAATTTTAAAAGTGATTTAAACTCTAATTTCCCATTCAAAGTTAAAACTATCCAAGTTATATTTGTACCTTTAGAATTCTGCTCTAGTATATATTTTATAGGCCTAAGAAGATGATCATATTATGGTCGAAACGTCGCCACTGAATAAAAAATGACAGTACCAGTTTTCTTTGACTTTGGATTTCTTTTAACAATTAAATTCAGGCTCTCTAAAAGCAATCCTCATCATATATATGTGCCAAGATTTTAGATGTTTGGCTATTTTCCCAAATAAATGTGGTTGTGTGGATTTGTTTCTCAAACAAAGGTTGATGTTTTGTAATTATTTCTAGAGCCAAAGTTGACTGTGCTGTTGTTTTATATAGGTGTGACCGTTTTTTGAAAGGAGGTTGCAATGCTATGTGTTACATTATTGAGGTAATGTGACCCTAATTGGACTGCCATTATTAATTACAGCCAAATTTGTGGTTTAGAGGTATAAAATGTACCAAGGAACCATTTCAGCAAATATATTGTGGAAAGACCGGGTGATTAATCATGTATTTATCTTAACAACATAAACAAAAAGTATATACAAGTATCTCTGCACCATTATCTTTAAAGCCAGCAAAGAGTACCATACTAACTATAGTTATTCCCAGAAAATAGACAGCTCAGAAAAAACAGGGATAATCTACAGAAATGAAATCGGACTAAGAATAACAAAGACACCATCAATAACATAACACACAACTTTCAATTACTGATTTAGAAGCAACAAATACGCCTCTATCAAGCCTTGCTAAACACTCTACAACCAGAAAAACAGACAACAAAAATTCTAGAAACCATCTCTCAAATGTAAATGTATTGAAGTAGAGATGCCACCCGTGCCTCGTTACTCGATGCACAAAGAGCAGCGCAATAAAGCACTTACGCTGATATAAAGGTTAGACCCATAAATGACTATATTTACATGATTAGAACAAAACTTTCTTCGGTACGCGTCACCTAAGTCACCCTTGCCATTGAAAAAGTCCTATCTTATCAGGGCATCTTATTACATGGAACAAATCAACGCAATCCAACTATAAATTAACCCAAATTATGCATCATCAGTCACATGTCATACACGGGTAGTTAAGGCAAGGCTCCTCAGTAGTTGTCACCAAAAACTACTATAAACATATAAAACCGCTCCTACCTAAAGACGCAGTCACCCTTCGTCACTGTCAACAGAGACCATATACAATTCAACATAATATAACACCTACTATCCGAATGACGTACTCGTATATTTATCAATACTTCATTCAATACTATGAACCCGTTTATTTTCAGAATGGAAAACATCATCCGTCTGCGCAGTTTGCACCCTAGCTCAAATAAAATCAAATTAAAATAAAAGTTAAACATTTTATAATTAAAGTAATTATTAACACTAGAGATGGGATTCTTGTAGTGGTTTCAAGAAGATAAATTTTTTCTAGCATCTAAAGTCGAGTTTCCTAAGTATCAGGTTAGAAGTAAAGAAATGTCAAATTTTAGAGTATATATTAAAAAGGAAAGAAATTTAAGACTATGGATATATTTAACCTGAAACATAACTATCAATGCTTTCTAGAATTTCTTCTATCTATTAAAGAGCTTAAAAATGTCATGCTTGTAAAATTCTTTAGGGTTTTGATGCATTATATGAATCCAACCGAGTTCCTCCAAGAGATGTTTGGTCATTTGAGCTGTGTAAAGACGGACTAAAAAGGCTTTAAAATGACGAGGTTGATCCAAGAAGGGTGGCGTTTACTGTTACAATATAGGATCAAGTTTTCATCACCTGTAACCAGCCTGCCACAAGATGATGCCTGAAGGTGTCGGGTTAATAATGCCTCACATCATGCAACATCTGTTGCAAATTCGTCGTAGACAGTTCGTGGGGGAGCAATTTTCCAATCACTGGGAGCTTTCCATTTTCAATTGACGTATGAGTCTTATGGATTGTGTTAAATTTTTTTGTAAGTTCCCTACAAGTTGTAGCAGGATGTGCTATAACTGCTATTAACTCTTTGAAATCACGTTTTTTCTACAAATATATTTTGATCCTTCTTTTACACTGAAATCCCCATATCTAAAACAGGAAAACCACCTCCTTCAACTTTTTTCCTCTTACTGCTATGAATGGATTTTGCCGCTGTACTTGCAGTGACACCCTTATGAAACTCAAGAAACTTGTCTATTGTGATCTTTATATGAGAAGAACATAGGGGCGAAGACCGAAGAAGATTATGATCTTATTTTTATAATCTGAAAGAAAGTGATATAATTTACTTATTGTAGGATCCTTGAATAATGTCAACTGGCACTACGTTAATAAATATTATCTAAATATTTATTCTATTAAATCAGACTTTACTTCCATTCCAACCTGATACTTATGCTTTCTCTTAAGGTTGGACAGAACAACAGATAGTATTGTAGGTTCGTGGCGACCTTCGGCCAAATTACGGAGTCAGGAAGTTCAAATGTGATAAACAAGTTACAATTCTAAGCTTAAAAACTTCTCCTGCTCCTCTGCATATCTACTAAACTAGGTCTTATTATAAAATTTAAGAAGGATTTAGAAGGTTCAAAAACCTATAACATATTTAATAGTTTGCGTCTCCAAGATACACGGGTGCATAATTTAAAGCAGGAGTTTTCTTCGAACTACAAATGGGAGGGGTGCAAAAAATCGGGTATCATGAAAACAAAATGACTGGAAAAGAAAATGTGGCTGGGTATGTTTTCGTACTATAGTGTTAGAATTTTTTACCAATCGTAAAGCAACTAGCTAAACAAATATGCTGTCACAACCCCTGAGCCTCTTTAAGGCCATTAAATGTCATGTGTCACTTAAACTGCACCATAAAAATAGCTATATTGAATATTTTTCTTAGTAATTTAAGTGATGTGAAAGAGATATCTGTTGAAAAATTCCCGCAAAATATCAAGATGGAGGCAGTGGAAAAACTATCCATATCTTTGAAATCGATGGTCGGTTTTCCGAAATGATAAGGCAACTCATAGGAGAAAGGATCGTTCATCAATGAATATTTGAATAATTAAAAAAGTGGTTTAATATAATTTTTAACAAGGTGAATGAAAACGAAAAAAATAAAGGATTTAGGATTTACTCAGCCAATTTCTTCTTTTTCAGGCAATGCAATTAGCGTGAAATCAAATAAATTTTAGCCGTTTAGTACAATCAGCAGCAATATTAACTACACGAGAAGCTTTATGACATCAAATTGAAAAATTAATGGTGCTCAATATGTTGAACATACTGAAAAATCATTTATAGAAAACATCACTATAGTGAGAACATCATTACTGCGACAAGTCTCAATCTTTGTTTCAATAATTTTAAGAATAGAAACTATAATACCAATATTATGTCTCGAGGAAGGCAAAAAGCTGCTCTAAATGATTAAACATTATCATCTGAAGGTAATTGATAGGGACGGCTGGACTTCAACAGTCACCCATATTACGTCATCTCAAGGCAATTGGTAAGGGTGGAAAGTGGAAAGTGGATTCGACATGAATGAAATGAAACTCAGAGAGTCCGTCGTCTTGAAAAATGTCTATCGGAAATAGAGACACATTAGGGATCCAGATGGCCTAGAATAAAATTGCAACTTGTGATGAAAAATGCATCCAATAAGATAAGAGGAGGAAGCCTAGTGAATGAATAGACACCGATATAATTTCAGGTCTTAAGCCAAAGCCATTGTTGCCTTCCCAAAATGCTATGATTACGCTTTGATGGAATTGTGTGATTAAATCATTCATTATTGATTTATTGGAAAAAGGAAAAGCAATAACATGCCACTCTTATAATCGACGAATTGCTGAAATGCATTTATATTTTTCATCAATGAGCCTTCAATCGTGAGTAAACATGGACCAATTCTCTGTCAGGTCTCAAAGCTTCCAGGCGAATGAGTGTAAGCTTAGAGAACTTCCATATTCACCTGACAATTTACTTAGTGAATATGATTTCAAGCACTGAAATCCATATTCATAAAAGTAGAATATTGTCATTATAAAATCGTTGAAATGTTTTTTTCAGGAAAATGGCTTATATTGGTATAAAGGAGACTATTTTTTTTTATTTTAGGAAATCTTCGAATTAATTTTAGGAAAACTACTTTAAATTAAAATTATACGTTTTTATTTTGTTAATATTTTAATATGATTAGGTTTTAAGCTATTTTAAACTATTTCGAATTTTGCATGTATATAATTGTTAGAAGTTTATAAATAATATAATTTAATAGTATCATTTAATGGTTTAACAGTTAGAATAACAAAAGTCTTGCTAACTATTAATATTTAGAAAGTCTTTGCTAAAACAAAACAAATGTAATATTTGAAATCATTGCCACTAATTTAGTAAAACAACCAAAAAATACAATAAAAGCAAAATACTAACACGTTTACTTTGATTTCTCCTTAAAGGGTAACAGTAACCAGTCATTTAGTAAATTCTGTGAACGTCGATCCTTGGTGTTTAAACCATTTTGATCGATATTTCATCACATCTACAATAACGTATTTAAAATCCAAGGTTTTACTTACATGGCTTAATTTTTATTCTCTATACTAAATTTTCTTGCATAGGGTTATTTAATATAGAAAAAAAAGAAGCTGAATTTTAAAAATGCGATAAATCATTGACTATAATGTAGATCAGGAGCTAACTAAATAAATTGACCAAGTTGATAAAGTGAGAAGTATTTTAGATACGAAACTCAAATACCAGAGCTCTTTAATCAAGTTAAATTAAATTCCTCGTGTCTCTCTCAAACTTTCTTTAACAATTTTACGATTCTTTGGTGTCCACACCGCAATTTAGAAGGAAATTTATGACCAACGTTTTTATCTTTGATCCATCGGTCTCTTCTCTTGAGTTTATCGATCATACGAGAGAATTTCTTCTACAAATTTTTGAAGTGAAGTTTGTAACGTTGTGTTTGTCCTCGCTTTGGGAACTGGCTCATTCAATGTTATAATGTCTTCTTCTATTCTAGACGATTAAGGGGTGCCTAAGTTCATATTGTATTCGTATTTATCTTCAAGCTTTAAATTCTTCAATTTCTATCTATCGAAATTTATTTCATTTGCCAGGTTGTACTTTTATTATGTCGACATTTCGTGGTGATAGCCTCCTTGTTTACCTTAAATCTTTTTTGTCTAAATATAATGAACATTCGATAAAATCGAATCGAAAGAAAAGTGATAAAAGATAGAAAAGGAATCAAGAAAAGTGGAAATTTAAGTAATGTAGTGTCGAGAGAAACTAGAATCAACCTAAAAAACTAAGAAGGGATAGAAAATAAAATTAAAAAAGATAAAATAAAAAATAGTGAAAACGAGGCAACTAACTTAATTTTTAAGGTCTGAAAGCCGGATTTAGAAGCATCCTATGTTATGTATGAGGCCCCATGAGGTCGAGCACTCCAAATACAAAGCGAAAGGTATATTTATGGTGAAGGAAGGTAATAAACTTTGGAATAAATTGCAAATTTGATCTTAATGGGAAACGAAATACGTCAAGTTGTTAAAAAAATCCAAAATTTTAAAAAATTCCAATTTTAAAGTTACCATTCTTTTTTTGTCACTACTCCGGACAAGTTTTTACGAAAATATGCAGTTCCGAAATGGTAGGATTTTTTAAATATTTGACAACTCTATACTTATTAAAAGGAAAAATATTCGTTTATTGCAGGAAAAATATTCATTTATTGCAGGATTTTATTTTCTTTAAATAATTAATCTTGGCTACTACCTGCATGGGTATGAGTCTCCATAATCAAGTTACTTTAATAATTTAGCTATATTAAAAAAGAACAAAAAGGAAGGTACAAAAAAATTTCAACCCAATCCTAAGAAAACACAGAAACCGCCCCCCCAAAAAAAAACACATAAAGAAAGGGGTGAAGACTGCATACTCGGGCATCGAAGTGAAGCTCGCGTCTCTCCAGCGGTGGGGTCAATACAGATACGCGCCAACCATAAGAAGTGAGATGTTTTTTCGGCATAAAGAGTTTGCGTGACCTTAATAATGAATGAGATCATTCACATGAATGTTCATCGGTATACCTCATACCAAATGTGCTTGATCAACCAATGCAAGAGAACCGATCTTTGTTCATTTTGGAAATTTAGGGATAGAGGTTTTTATGATTACATTATACATAAAATAGATTAAGCATTGCTTTATATGTAGTTATAGTTATTTTCTCACATTCTTGTGCCATGAATAATTATAAACTGGAATTAAAATGCTTAATAGCCGGGAGGGTTCATATGTATATAAAAATCTGTATAGAATTCTTGTTTTTAAACCACTAAATCGTGCAAGTATTCGTTATAGGTTCAAAACATGTGCGGCAAACAATTATTAACTTCAGATCTATCTCGCTTAATAATCTTTATTAGCCAACGAATCACTTTACAAAAAGTCACTTATGTTTATTCTATATCACGTACAAATAGAATATAAACTAAATATACTAAATATTTCAAGAATCCAGTTGAAATTTCAAGTGTTGTTTAACCTAAAGTTTAGGCAATCACTTAATAGCCCCAAGATTATCAGATGCTGAGGGTCTATATGGAGTGTCGCAACTGGAAGATCTACTTCAATATAAAAAAAACACCCTAAAGCGGTCACAGATCAAATAATACCTTCACCAATTCTCAAAAAAAGGTCGACTAGAAAACCGATAGATTCTTGGAGTTAACCTATTTGATGACTTCAAAAACGAAACATATCATATCTTTCCTTTTCATCTACAAAATACGAAGCAGACGCTGCCAACTGTAGGAGTGCATTTCTAAAGAGATAATGGGTATTTATTTAAAAAAAGCGTAAGTATTTCTAACGACAAAGAGCTTATAATATTATTTGTAGTGAAAATTTAGTGATTAATACTTTCATTATGATTTTTTTTATATACAATATTCATATTGTTTATGATTGATGCATTTGTGTTGTCTAAACGATACGTGATATAAGACAAGATGAGGTTTACACATAGGATGGGCGGTCAATAAGTTTTGCGAATCGGTAGGGCAAAACAGAGAAAGGGGGATGGCTGTTTGTGGGAGTGTTTGGACAAGTTATGACAAGTCAGGACCTGCAGCCGCACGCTCCTGCCTCGTCTATTTAAGAATCAGTAGCTGATTGCAGATCGTCACTCACAAATCTTTCAACAATGGAGAAGGTTGAGCACCGAGCAGCGATAAAATTATTTTACCAAGGAAGGCAAAAATGCAAAAGAGATCCATGAACGCATGGTTGCAGTGTACACCAACATCACCCCTTCCTATGCAACCATTGCTCGCTGGAATAGGGAGTTCTGCCATGGTCGTAAGTCCTTTGAAGATGAACCCTGTCCAGGACACCCGTTAGACGTGACCAACAAGGACAATGCGGCCCGTGTGCAGAGGATGATCTTCAAAAATCGACGGGTGAAGGTCTAAGAAATCGAGCGAGAACTTGGAATATCACATGGAAGTGTTATCAACATCATCCACGACAATTTGGCCATGACCAAGGTCTCTGTCCGTTGGGTCCCTAGAAACCTGACGCCCCATTATCGACTTCAACGTCGTCAACGTCCACAAGGCCAGAACTGCACAAGCTGCCGTGCGCGAGTGCGAATTCGAGGAGCTCCAGATCTGGCCCCTAGCGACTACTATTATTTCCGCCAGCTCAAGGCTGAACTGCGTGGACGCCAGTTTGGGGACGATGAAGATGTCTAGCTCACCGTCCAGGAGTGGATTGAACAGCAGTCGGTAGGTTCTGGTTGTCGGGAATTCGAAGCCTCAGGGACAAGTGGCGCAAGTGCATTAAGGTCAAGGATAGTTATATTGGAAAATAATGAAACACTTTTTCTCATATCTCGTTTCATTATATCCGAATTTCAAAACTTATTGACCGCCCCTCCTAATTTGTATGCATCAGTAGAAAATTGGCTCTCATGCTTTCAAGGGGGTAATATCACTAAATCAAAGCTTAGTTAATAGTTTGAGGGAACGATATATATATATATATATATATATATATATATATATATATATATATATATATATATATATATATATATATATATCATAGATGAATAAACCGGTGTGAATTTAAACAGATTTGCTTAAGTTTACGTTCATATACAAAGAACACTTTTTGCCTAAGTGCAATCATTTCCCTTTTCATTCTATCAAGAGCATATGTACAGGTAATCCAGAATAGGAATTAAGGAGACTATTTAAGTTTTGGGTTCGAAATGTCGTGAGTAATCTTTCCTGCTGAGCTACGCTTAAAATTCTTAATGTTTAGTAGGTATTGGAGGGATTATTAATAAAATTAACAGGAATAAAGAGAGGAGCGATACAACTTGAAGTGTAAGAGGAACTGGCCATCCATACAGAGTATTTTTTGCTTCAAAGAGAGTTTAAAAGAGACGTTTGTAGGTGCGTAGTCCTTTATTCTCGTATTTTGAATAAAATCTTTTAAAGAGACTGCTTCTGGCAAGACGAAATTTAATCCGGAGTAAGAATTCGATGGCAAAGAAAATTACAGTATTCATTATATATCACTAACTACATGGTGAGATACGCATATTTCAGCATTGGCTACAGAATACCGCGCATACTTTTTTTCTGGTGTCGGTTTTCTCTTTTTCCCTTTCATAATTGACTCATTTGTGCAATGTCTTTGAAAGAAGCAAATCTATAGCTGCATTTGAACCGCTGAAAATTTTGAAAATAAAAGATGTGCAAGCTCTGCATAGGATCAAGGTTGAGTTGCTTGAATCAAGCTGTGATTATGAGGGTAGGGCGGGTCGGATAAATCCTGATAAACATTTTATACGATAAGAACCCGAATTTGTAGCGGAGATTTAGGCAAACATTCAAAAAGATCCAAGCAAGTCAATTAATTCCAGGTTCCAGGAGGTGACATCAGAAGGCCGTATGTGATAGCTTCGAGCAGAGAGAAGGCAAGGAATGCATCCTGCTTGCCACGGGTGTTGATGTCCACCAAACTCGCCCTCATCCGAAGAAGGGCACCCCGTGGACGTTTTCCAAGATTCTGTAATTAATGTACACACTGAATTGAACAAACTCGCCGGAAAAATTAGCAGGATACATCAAAGTCCAGCCACTTGTATCAAGGAATTGTGCAATTCGGCTAGATTTCGTGAATACTGTCCCCGACGTTTAACACGTTGTTACAGGTAGTTCCCTAAATTTTCGATGTGGTTCAAGTCCAAAGATTTCGAGGTCCAATCCAGATGTGTGATTGTTTCTGAATGCTCACATTGATAGTCAGTCACAGGTCTATCCCGGAGAACACGAAAATTGCCATCATAGTGACAAGGATTGAAATTTTGTGTTCCACTTTAAGATGCATGACAAACGGCCCTACATGATCATCTAGCAGCTCCATGCAGGCCTACTAGTCCAATCTGTTTTTCACCTTAACCGAATGACTAATTTCCGCATAATCAAATCACCCCCAGGACAACACAAATACTCCTCCAGCTTGAACCTCACCCTGCACGCATTTGAGGTCTTCGATGAATTTTGACTCAGCGCGGGATACTAGGTAGCTATTCCAAAGATCTGCGCTGTTAACGTGGCCTTGATTTGCATAGATTCACGCCAATGACTGATATCTATTTAAGAAGCCAATATTGCAGACGATATAAATTTAGCAAAGTAGAGAAAACAAACGGACCAAACGCCACAAAAGTAACAAAGCAAAATAAGTAATATCTCTTGAATCCGTTTCTCGAAATTTAATGCTGTTAGTAACGGAGAAACGTACTGTGTCCACCTTTGAACGTGCTAATACATGTACACTTTTCAGTAATCATAACCATTGTCTTGAATTATCACAATAATATTATATCTTGCCTTCTATATTGTCATGAAGTGCATATGTAACTGTGTAACTTCCTGAAAATTAATTTTAAATAATCATAGGTAATAACTGATCATGTTAGTGTGTACATCTTACTTCAGCCATTACTGTTTTCTTCTAATTAGATGCCAATTCGCCTTTTATTCATAGTTTAAAGCTTCGCTTGGGCAAATATTTAGTCGTGTGGTCGCGACTCTATAAGTTACTATGTCGCTCCGTAGGTCGGTCAGTCGGATGTAATCATTTTACTTTTCAATGAATTCTTTGGCAATAACTTCGTAACTATTCGTTCGATTGTAAGGAAATTTGAAACCCTTATGTTGTTTTACATTTTCTTTCGAATGACATAATTTCCAAGTTCTTCCTAGGGTTACTCCGGGAATTATTAAAAAATTAGAAGGTTGTAAGGTCATATGGCCATAAGTCAGAATAATTTAGAACACGCGACTTAGGTCTGTTGACCTTGTTAATATTTTATTCTTGATAATTATCAAAAGAAAGAAAATCAACCACTATAATACCTACTCACAGTGAAAATACTTTTTTTTCTGCCTACCAACGAAGACTATTTCATTCGTTTAATGGAAATAAGGGCGAGTCAAAGTTTGTGCAAATTTTCATTTAATATTTTTTTATTTCATTGTGAATAATTAAGTTATAAAGTTTACCCCGAGAGGAATCTCTCTACTCTTTCCGGATTCGTAATTTTCTAGTAGCATTAGACTATTACTAACTTTTAACACGATAGAATCGATGAAAACGCTTTTTAGACAGCATTTTATTATAAAGAGAAACTTTTTAACAGGATAATCAAATGACTTAGTAACAGACTAAGTCGTCATTAAGTTGATTAAAGGCCTACCCAACCAAGCTGTTGCCACAATTTTGGTAATAGACGCAACCTGTAACAAAGTAGCCCCATGGACACGCAAGGACGGGCCTGTGAACGATTAAGGGGTGGTGGGAGGAGAGATATGATGATCCAAGATAAAGAATAAAACAACTTCTCTAAGTTAAATTTCCATATGCTTAGTAATAATGGCTTGAATTCGCTGACGTGGAACCTCGAACACTTTTCCCCACGGCCATTTTTCCGCCAATCGTAGTGGAAGTTTAGAATGTGGGAGTAGATAAAGAATCTTCTTATATTTGCGTGTTTTAAGTTTAGTGTGTGAATCGCGTATTGATTGTACTCTAAAACGGTTTAAGTTTGATTGACTTAATAGTGTTTGGAAGATTTTTTGTGCGAAATATCGCGTTTGAACACATGAGTATTTACTTTTGCCAATGTTATTTTCAAAATCTTAATGATATAAAACTCAACTATCTGTCTTTGCCTATGTATGTGCCTGTATATTGTTTTTGTATTTAATTCATAGTTTCTGCGCATAAGACACACACAAAGAGACAGACAGACACTCACACACACACATGCTATAATCATTATAATAAGATGACAATATTCTAATCAAGTTTTGGAGCGAGAGATCTTTGAATATCTTTACATACAGACATTGAAATTTGGAGATTGTTTAATCAACATTTACTTAAATATGCTTCTTTTGTAAAAATTACACAACATACATTTTTCTAACTTAGGCTTTGTGGTTGTTTTGAGCTAATGTGTAGGTGCTTATTTAAAATATCATCCAGTTTCTTCTAACACATCAGGGTTTTATTTTTTAGCATATCCTTTTAATATGATATACTGGATAAATAATTTACTAGGTCAGGATAGTTTACTAAGTCTTTAACTTAAAACTTTAAGTTATAATGTCAAAAGAATCTGTATGTAAAGATAACATCACCTTTCTTTTAATACATCCGGTTAATTTACAAATATAACGGATAAAACAAAAACAATTGTACACAAACCAACATATTGATGGAACAAATTTCTGCTTACGACAGCATCTGGAGTGTTTCCTAGATACACAGTCTCTTTGGATACTCCAACAGTAGTCGTCCATCATGTGTGTGTTCCATCGGCCTTGATATCATTCCTCCATAACCTTGATAAATGATAAGAGCGCCCGCCATGTTCATCGCTCACGTAATCAAGCTAAGCAGGAAATTAATTGAGATGGCTCTTAAGGAAATGAGCCTTAATGTTCATGTTGCAGCCTAAAATATAAAAGATATAGAGAAATGTCTCTAACAAATCCTCGAAGTTTGAGGCCTTTTTCCTCCCCAAAATTATTTCAAAACATCCACAAATGCATCCCATGCTCTTTTTTATACGTTAGTCATCTAGCTCTAGAAGATTTGGCATTTTAGTAACCTTGTGATTTCTGTCCCATCAACAACACCAGCCTTCATTTTATCATAACTTAGTCCAGGAAATGTTGTACATAGGAATTTGAAACAGTCACTCTTCCATTTCAGAGCGTTGCCAAATTGTTTCATTAGTCCTAGCTTAATATGAAGCGGTGGGAAGATGATTTTCTCTCGTTCAACAAATGGTTGGTGTATGATATTCTTCTCTTCAACTGTCAAACCTTTTCTAATTGTCCAGAGTTTCTGTTTCCAATGTTTGTCTTTCACTCGGATATCCCATAAACACAGGAAGATCGATATTTTTTAGACTTTCCATGCTTTCTAAGTAAAAAAATGAACATTTTCAAATCGACTTATATGACCTATTTGTGTTCATTTCGTTTAAAAGCACAGAGTGACCAATATGAATCGCACCAAGCAAGTTTCCATTATAGTGTAATACACATTTTCGAGTCTTCTTTGAACTATCTATAAAGAGTTTCCATTCATTTGGATAATACTGTGTAGCAGTTACTGCTTTTAACACTCCCGCGAGGTCAGAACTGTAAACAAAATCCTTTTCAAATTTAAATATTTCTAAGAGATCTTTTTCCATGTTCAGATAAAAAGTACATTTGTTTGCTTCTGCAGCATATTCTTCTCTTTAAGTCTAGAAGTTAACAGTTCTGATAACTCTTTTGACGGGCCTAAGTCTCTAACTAAATCACTCAGTTCTGCCTGGTTGAAGTTTATAAATTCTTTGGTTGATGTATCCACAAAATCTGTATCACTGTTGTGCCCATGTATTTCATCTGATTCACATATAACACTTTCATCATCCAGTGAAGGTAGTTTGGGAAAATGTGTAAACGTATTTCATCTGAGTAAAGCGCGGGACGAATTGCTAAATCCAATTTTGGCTAATGAATGATTAATTGGTTTTGTATGATGCAACTACTAGGTTAATTTCAACCAGATTTGGGTAACTAATTTTGTGTCGAGTTTTTTTGCCATAACCAAAAACCTTTGTGACGTAAAAGTATCAATATATCGATGGTTCTTTTGCTCCCGCCATACGATAGAAATTCCAAATGGAAGTTGTTTCGTTGTGCTCTCTCTCCTTTGGCGTAGACTTTCGACACATTGTGTTGGGGCCACGCTTTATCCTGATCACTAATTTTAAGCTTTTTCCCAAAACTTATTAATATTCATTCTCTGACTTTGTACTGTAAAACTCCTAATTAAATAGCAAAAAAGTCAGCGGAATTTAAACAATTCCTCTGTAATGAAGCTATGGTACAGAACTCCTGTGTTATTTCCTAAAATAAACCTGAAAACAGAGAAAATAATCTAATTAAATATACTATATTTATATTTCTACGTGTCTCTAAATATATACTGTAGATAAATAGATTTCTAAATACATAGCTGAACTAATATAACAGCATAATTGCTTAAATATAATATCTCATGTAGATATGGGTGGGGACAATATGGGCCCTCACATAGAAAAATACCCTGACGTGAGAGAAAAAACCTTTTTATTCTAAACTCACTGACCCCAAATTACCCAAGAACAGCTTTTAAACTTAGGTCAGCAAAAAAAAGAGTAAGAGGTTGTTGACCTGTGTCACCAGAATATAGACTATTTTGTCATTATTTAAAGAATTTGTTAATTATAATTACTTGTGTGGTTGAACAAAATAAAAGATATAGTTCAAATTCTTATTTCCCCAGATTTGGATATATGTGTTTATGTATTAAAGTTCCCAGTTTCCCCTGCCTATGATTTATTGGAATTATTACATAGAATAAAAGACACTCCAAACTATTGATTATATGTCTATATTTGAGCCAACTTAATGTTACTCTTTGTGGCGAAGTCCTGCAGTTTGAAAAGTTGTGGAGCCAAAGGTAATATAATAAAGGTTTTTGATAAACACGTTATTGGTGTTATTAGGGAGTAACACAATTCATTAAACCATAAGAGCTACAATAAATAAATAAGCAAACAAATAATGGAGGTAATTTCCTCTTAAAGGATAAAAGGCCCGCAAATGACTTACGATAGTAATCAGTGAGATTAAAATATGAAGATCCAGTAGGCTAGAAAATGGAGCTGGTGAACTCGTAAAAATTCTCCGACAACCACTTCTGACTCTACCTAGAGGTATGGCATTCCAAGAGCAACCTGCTACAGACATGATTTGACCATATATTCTACAGCAGCTTCACATCTCCTTCTGAAACCTTTAAGATGGCATGGCATCAACCACACTAGAGACACTCCCATAGACCCTCACATTTTGGACGAACTTAGCCTTCACGATACGTGGAACATCGCATGGCTTTTAGGCAAGCTACTTGTTGTCCGGCGTGTTGCGCAACTAGTCGGAACGTATCTATTTATGTTACGCATTTTCATACAATGCTCTAAAAAAAGAAATTTCATGTATCATATATTATATGGTAATATTCACTAATGTAAAAACACGGTCCTCGGGCATGCGATATGAACAAATTCGTGAGGGAAGCGAGGTATTATTGGGCAGAATAACTGGTGGCAGGTGATATGGTTTTCTTACGTAGGTCCCGGTGAAGTGCTTATAATTTAAGGTAGTCTCAGAGCTCAAGGGTATGTAAACAAATTTTAGAAGGTGGTGCCATACATATTCGCTCTCGAATTCACATGTAAGAAATATTAGATAGACCTAAAAAGTACCACATTCTCGTTTTATATAGCTAGGTTTAAATTACAGCATCCTTCATTCTGTCTTAAGACATAGCAATTATTATTAAATAATAATTACGTTCTTGTTGATTATAGCTCTCAGGAATGTTTGACCGCTTAAGTGATTAAAGGAGAAAGCTTTCATCGTATAGCCTGTGCTGTAGGTCTTCCATAACGTTACCACAATTACGTGGGGCCGCGTACTTTATGATGCTTTCCTGAGGGACCAGGTTACATTTAAAGTAGGCTGATGCATGCTGTTGTATTTTTATAGCACACCACTGTGCTAGTGCTCCAAGCAACAGTTCGAAAATGGAAAGTTCTATTGCAAATCAACCTCATGTCAAATGCATTCAAATGCGGATTGCATCCAGATAGGGTGGTTCGTGACATATACCTTGAGAATGACTGAACACTTTTCAACCCTTTTCCGTGGCTAGAGTTTAACCGAGTATTAAAATATGTGAGTCTGAAGTTTTAGGTCTTCATTTTAATTACGTGTCGAACAAAGTGTGGTGCTGATTAATTGAATGAGCGAAAATCGACGATCTCGCAAAATCTCGAAAATAAAGATTGAAAAGCGTAACCTCGCCTGCATCTGGCGGAGAGTCCTCATGATACCGTCTCGACATGCAGTATCATAGGACTTCTTCATATCGTAGTAGACCAGCCAACATAGATTGGAGCTTGTGGAGACTGCACAGTACAGAAGAGAATAGGCCTCCGATGTCTAGTCAAAAGGCTAATATACCATGGAACGATTTGTTTCATCAACTTTCACTCGCAGTAGGTTAGAGAAATTGGGCAGAAAACTAGCATATGTAGAGTGATCTCTCCCCGACTTAAGAAACACAGTAGCCATTTGCCAGGGGTATGGTAGGATACCCTCTACCCAGATTCTGTTTAAGCATGAAATACAGTACATCGTCCGGCCTAGGGGCAGTATCCTCGCAACTCATTGTAAACTTGTCTTTGAAGGATTCTCAGGCTATGGAGGCAATGTCCATTTGGCAGCCTTTAGCGATATCAAGACGTCCAGTGAATGCTGACGGAGCAGCATCCCAACTAGAGAATGGGGAGAAAGAGATTGCAAAGGACTCGACCACTCAAGCCCTTTTATTGAGATCGAAGCTCGCTGCTACACTATTCTTGGTTCGATTCTCACCTCTGGGCAGATTGTTTCGCAATTAAGAAAAAGTATTTTTCCGATAAAAATTGATTCCTTTTTTCTTCTCTTTCCTTGAAGTGTGATTATATATATGTGGATGTATCCCCTTAGAATAATATTATTTCCCCACCTCCTAAGACATTACTTCGGGAGAGAAAGCAAGCCGTTACTCCCCGCCCCCTTCCTACCTCGCCCTCTTTCGACTCGCTGCCAGGGATCCGTGAAATTCACACCGAGGCTACTTCCCGGCCTTCTTAATCTCCCCCTCCCCTTCGGGTCGCCAGATTACTTTGTAGGTTCACCGTGAACAGCTTTTATGGCTCGCACCGCTGATCGCCTGTCTAGCCCGCTGATACCTGCCTTTGACACCTCACCGCAAGGAGAAGCTCGTGTTGTCACGCCTTATAACAAAGGTTAATGAAGATCACAATCTCTTTCCCTGCTATGAAGAACTCCGGGTATATATGCACCCGCTTCAGGCTCACAGAAAGATTTGGTTAGACGAGACCTCCTTGAAAGGAGTGCAATTCAACAAACTCTCTTCTAAGAAGTTTGAGTGACGGTCGCAAGCCACAGAAGAGCTGGACATCACACCCGTATCTTCGGGTCGGGGAAAAGAATCTCGTGAGGAAACGTAGGCCTTTCTCATCCGCCTTCGGATCAAGGATTGGAGAAGCCGTACTTCGAAGTTCTCCTGGTGATCTCTTAAGGACAAGAGGCCCGTAGCTCACTAAAGCCGAGTGTGGAGAAGTCATCTCCCCCTCCCCTTCGGAGTTCGTTCGGTGCCCCCTTGAGAACAGGAGGCCCACATCTTGCAAACACAAGTCGAGAAACGTAGCCCCAGCCACTGCAGGTTTGTAGCTACCCTCGTGAGTAATCAAGGTCACCAAGAACTGCCCCAAGTTTTCCCCCACTTTACTCTCGAGTTTTACAGGAACTCAATCTCTCCTTACCCTCAATGTCCCATTATAACCATTCCCTAACCACAGTTATCTAATTAGTATTCGGAGCTTAAGTCCGTCTTATTTATGTACCCATATATATATATATACATATATATATATATATATATATATATATATATATATATATATATATATATATATATATATATATATATATATGAAGATAGGAAATGGAATATGTAAGATATACATACATAGAATACCGATCCTTGTGCGAGCATTGGAGCTTGGAGTGCAAGCGATCCTCAAGATGTCAGCTGCGGCAGAGCTATCATGTACACCTGTCACCCCTTCACTTGGTCAGCTACGTAAACATACAGGGTTTACCCAAAAATGTAACAACTTTGCCTCCTTTATTGCGCCACTTCAATTTGTAATCAACCTTTGACTGCGGATAACTCTTTATAAATTTTTTCTCTTAGGCGCAACTAACGTTAAATAATGTCAGAAGACATAAATTTTGTAATAAATGTTCTCTGGCAATGCGAAACGTGGATTGAATTAAGATTTAGCTTTTTATTATATGCATGTTCCCCAGATCTCGCGCCAATGGACTTTTAAAGGGGCCCCACAAAATACGTTTTACTGTGCAAAGGCAACAACACTTGATGACTTGAAATAGAAAATTGAATGGTTACACTTTCCAATTCCTGTATCACTTTCCTATTCATTTATATATCTACCAAGAGCTTCCTGTAAAATGGGTACAATATTAAATTTAATGTTTTTTTAAATTCCATTTGCCTTATATTTATTGATCTTGCATAACTCTTCCCCAGTTATTCTACCCTGAATCTCTTCGTTCCAGTAAGAGCAATTCCAGATGCAGTGTTCCTTAAAGTTGTCGAATCCATTTGGCCAGCGTCAGCTGTGCCTGAAAAACGGTGGTCATCAGTTTGAAGATTTTGCGACCATACAATGTCATACTCGATAGAGGAAAAACCTTTCTTTTATTTTAATATTCTTTAATTTAAACCATCAAACTTGTATCTAACTCAATAAAGACTGCATATATTGTCATTCAGAATGTGACTACATTTATTTTTGAAAACTGTATGAGGAACGAGTTTAACCCAAATACTGATAATGAATGTTTTGATAACAAATAGAACAATAAGCAGAGGAAAAGTACTTAAACTGGTAAGGTCATTTTAACAAAGTATTTTTTCCTATACCTGTATTCCCTTTTCCAGCCCAAGTAGCTTAAAGAGGAAACTACTTGGACTGTTCTACCCCAGAAGTGTCCCCGGAGAAGGAAATCAAAGCAAGAAGTGGACGCATTGATGTCATTCATTTGAGGAAATGAAAGACCCTGCCCCAGGCCATGAGGCTAATTTCCTCTTTGAATAAAGAAGAGGTGGAGAGGAACATAGAAAGAAAAAAAGACTAAAGAGGAAACGAGATAATCAATAAAATTAATGTGAACAAATCAGCCTAAATAAACACTCTTATTTTCTCTCTAAACAAAATGGGAGTCATTTATATATTTCTCACTATTTTCTTCGTGTGGGTTTTGAAATATTGACTACGCAATCATAAGAGCAGATTAATACTGAAAAGAGGAAGTGTGGTTATTGTCTTAAACATTTCTCTCCTCCAGATTTCTCGCTAACCCTCTTTTTCGACTACTTTTGACTTGGAGGTCAATTTCAGGTCGTTCCCTACCCTCTTATGTCCCTTATTGACGGCCCACTACCTCTTTTCTGCCAAAATGGTGCGCCTTTGGAACGCCACCACGATGCCTTGGTGAATCGATAGGTCCCTAAATAAGGTTGATGTGTGTATTGTGAATTTGTGTGAGGTTTGGGCAGTCTATAAATAAGTGTGTTATGCTACCTGCATCAATTGTATATTGGTGTCTGGGTGAGGTATATATTGTGGGTGTAGTGGTGTAGTATAGTGGAGTGTCCTCGGAAATATAAATATTCTAGTTGGGGCATGACCTCGACGAGGTCAGGTCCCACACTGCCTCTCAGAGTTGCAGCTTTGCCCTCTAGTAACCAGGTAATGTGAGAGTAGGACATTGAAGACTCTCAGAGAGAGAGAGAGAGAGAGAGAGAGAAAGAGAGAAGGGTAATGGTGAGTTATCTGAAAGAGTACCACAAAATTTTACCCATGCGTTAGTCCGTTTAATCACCTCATTATAATCCAAATGGAATCTATGGGCAGAAATAGGCAATAAATAGGGTAGATTAGGGTAAGCATTCCAAATAACCTACAAACAGAAATTTCTAAGCTATGGAGAGCATGGTTTGTTGGGGGGACATTTTTTTACTCTAATTTACAGCAAAAGATTTATAAGGACAGATATGTAAAGACTGGAGAAGGAGGATTTAACGAAAATATGCAGGAAATAGTCGCAGATCTTCCTGCAGCCGGGGGAACACTGGTGGCAAGGCAAGCAACTGCTGTCGTTGTTGCAGCAAGAGCCACAAATCCTCCAGATGTCAGCCGCAACACGGTCGCCCACGCCATACCAGACATACCTGTGCGGGTCTAAACACATATTAATAAGAAAAGTGGAGGTCATAGAGCGTGGAAATGGTGGGAAGAATGAAACAGGTTAACAACCACTACCAAAGAGGGGAAAGGGTGTAAGTCCCCAATCCCTCTCAGCTCCAATATGAGTGGATGAAACTAGTTGCAGACAAAGTCCTTCAAATTAAGCCCCGACCAAAGAAAAAACAGGGATAAAAGACATGTAAGGAGAGTGCTCAAAATGCGTAGAGGGAAAATGCCGATAAGAACTAAAGCACAGGTCTACAAGGGGCAACGCTAGCAGGAGAGTGGTGTGGAAATGTTGTGTTCTGTGTGATTCGGTGCCAATTTGTCTGATTGAAAGTTCTAGACGAAAGTCGCACTAAATATTAGTCAGTGGTTGGATTACTCGTGCTCAGCCCTTGATTTTAAGTATCAACCAAAACTGCTGCAGAATTACATACACGAGGTGATGAGTTTAATGTGTATCAAATTGAATGTGTTTTTATATAGAAAAAGTAAAATTATAAATGGATTAAGCAAATGCATCTCATCGAAATAATAATAATTATAATAATAGTAAAAATAATAATATTAATAATTATAACAGTAATAATAATAATAATTACCACAAGAGGGATCCTTCTAATAGTCAGTTGATTCCTATCTGGGATAATTGATTCCATGACCTGGTTTAACAGGAAATTTCCCTCCCAGAGATTAAAATTTGTGAGTGAATAAATTAATGCCGCCTCATTTAATGCCGCTCTACGCAATCTTTCGAGTTAAAAATAAATTGTTTTTTTCCCATTTGACGTTAGCATTTTAAAACTTACGTGTTAAAAGAGAGTATAATACTCGTCGCCATTGCACCCATAATATTTGTGTTCGTACACACTTTAAGATAGACAAATTCAATAGAGAAAGTGAGCATATTTAAGATTAGTTCATTTTAAGAGAATTTGAGAAGATCATGACTACCTTAAGGTTAGAATTTTTATTATAGACTAATTTAAGGGTGTAGTTGTAAGGAAGAACAATGTAACTTTGAGTGCTGTTTTATTTGCATTACAAATGTGTTGAATTAATAAAAAGTGCAAGATATGAGAGGCAATGATAGATATTCCGGAATATTATGAATTTCATTGTCTCGGAATCTATGATCACATATTCTGAGTGGAATAAAAGTATATATGTATTTAAATAACACTTTTACGATAAAAGAAAATTGTATCGAGTTAGGATCTATATCACGGTGGATGAGCACATCAAGGAAGTTGAAAGTGAAGCTTGATTACTATTCTAATTTAAATTTGATGGACGGATGGAGATTATTAGTATGGCTTATGGAGTTATTAATATTATAATTTTATGGGCATAGTGAATCAGTTCTTCTACAGCAAGGCCGAGGCGTTTTGGGGGGAAATATTATCTATAAATCTGATTCGGAATTTTCCATACAGAGGCAATATAGAACAGCGGACTAGAAGGTTCGCATTGAGAAGCTATATTTATGCCTGTAATACACTCACTCACATGGTAATTGTTTATTAGAAGCAGCAGAGTTAATTAATTTAATGACTTGTTCATGAGCGACTGGTAAGTGAATCTCAAGCGGAGGTAATTTTATTTTTTTTAAAATGATTTTCGACAGCAAGTAAATGATGAAAAGCTGTTTAGTAATATCAGCATAGCCGGATTTAATTTTTAATGTGTTTCGGTAATCATGCCTAAAGTGGAAGGTAAGTAGGAGGCAAGCCATTGAGATAATTATTAGGAAGGAGAGTTAACCAAAGGGACATTGGTCCATGTGTGTCTTAGGAGTTTAGGCTATGTTATTTTGAGATTTCTAACAATATTGTTAATTAATAGATGAAAACAAAAGAATTATTTTCCATAACAAATAACTGCGAATTTAAAGAGGAAGTGGGTGTCAATAAAGTAACAACTGTTCCTACCATTATCTTAAGTCTGCTTTACAAGGCATGCAAAACCTTAGCTACCGAAGTGAAAACTTTAATGATTGTTTCGTTTGTACAAACTTGGTCCGAGGCGAAATACTCGCCATTTTAATCCTATCATATAATTGGGACGATGTTTGTTCGAGGAGATTTTGGCCTTGTTATCATTTTGATTATTTTATTTCCTGTTTAGTTTTATTGTTCACATGTTTCACTCTCCAAATATTTTTTATTCTAAAAGGAAGAATACCAGGCCGCTTGGGAAGCTTCCATCGTTACATCAAATAAGACGCAACATTAAAACCTTTTCTTGTTTTGAATCATTTTTTGGTGCGTTTTCGGCTCCGAAATCCCTAATTCGTTTCTATTTATTTTGGCAAATGAAAAGGTAAAAAAGGAAAACCCCAAGCTAGTGAAAAAAATCTACTAGCTTGGATTTTCTCGTGTCTTAGGTTGTGATAAAGCGGGTTGAGGCCGCTTTAATTTCAACCACTATCACATGTTATTTAAAACCACGATGCTCCCCTCGTGCATCTTCGCTTTGAAGCTGGGCGCCTTATCGCAGCCACCTGAGCACATGTTTAAACGAGGAGGTTTATCTTCCCCCCGTTCGCCCCATGCGCCGACCTCGCAAGATTGAGTTAGGCTTATGGGCAGATAAGGCATTGTTCCCAGGCTCGGCTGTGCATTCCCTCGAAGCTCCCACTCCATTGTCCTCCACTCCAAGGAGATGTCCCGGCTATTTATTTGGAAACTTTTCCACTAAGATCAGATTGGAGATCCAGATTTTCGTCGCGAAACATCACTACGACCCACTCTCACCTTGTGCGCCAAGGGAGCTCAACCTCGAGATTCACCATCACTTGTCCAGAAGGAGTACAATATCCCTTGAGTGCCAAGGTTCGAGATTTTCGTGATGCCAAGTCCACAAGGCTTCCCCTGTTGTTCAGAAAGAGGACAACATTAGAACAGCCATTGTTCTTGTGAGCCCGTTGACAAGAGACGGTTCTCACCCCCCACCTCCTGTTGTTCAGAAGAGAACAACGTAGAACAGCCATTGCTCGTTTGAGCCCGTTGACAATAAACGGTTCTCACCCCCCCTCCCCATCCTGTTGTTCTGAAGAGAACAACGTAGAACAGCCATTGTTCTTTTGAGACCGTTCGCCAAGAAACGGTTCTCACCCTTCCCCCTTGTTTTTCAGAAGAGAACAACATTAGAACAGCCATTGTTCTCGAGCCCGTAGAAAAGAGACAGTTCTTACCCCTCCCCCTTATTGTTCAGAAGAGAACAACGTAGAACAGCCATTGTTCTTCAAGCCGTTCGTCAAGAAACGGTTCTCATTCCCAAGACGCCACGTCAGGATCATTTAATCCCACCCCCACTTCGGCTGGAAATCGCCAGCGGACCGAAAATTCCTTCACGTCGCCTTCCTCTGCACAACAAGTATAATTACGTAAGCCGAACGTTACCTTTGAGTATTTAACCCTTGTGTCAATTCTATCCTGTACTTTAAATGGTTTAGCAAACCATCCCCCTCCCTTTAACTTTATATTTGTTTTACCTTTTTAAATCTTTTAATCCTCGGATTAGCTCAATTCCCCACGACCCTTTCCATTCTCTGTTTATGTCAATATTTTCCGTTTTGTGTGTTGTTGATAGTTATTATTAATAAAACTCTATTTTATTAATGATAGCAATATTATTATCGAAGATACATAATCTCGGCCAGCCAGACATCCACACATTCTAAAGATAATTTAAGAAGTTCCCTCAACGAATAGTTATATATGGTATATCATCGAGAGTCCATTCTACGACATATATATATATATATACTATTTAAATTTGGTATCAAGTGTGTAAGGTTTAACGCTATATCTTTGCAAACACTGGTCTCAGTCGAGTAAACCACAGTGTTATTCGTTATAATAATAGAGTATAGTAGTTCCCTTATGTTTTAACGATTGCTATCCCCTTTTTTGAAACCTAAGAGGCTGGAGTAGCTCAAGGAACTGTTATAATAATTTGTTTGTGTTTTTTTTGTGATTTTAGTCAGTAGTTATTTAGATCGAGAAACCAAGTACGAATAGGTCCGTGCCCATATTTAGGAAGGCTAGGAATTTTAGTTGGTTGACTATTGTGCCCCCAAGTGCAGAGATGACTCAGTTCGAAATCTGTAAAGCGCAAGGAGAATCCTTGGGACGTTCTAGAAAAGAACTAATTGAGTACGTTCAAGAGGAGCAAAGAACGGAAAGAGAAAAGTTAAGAGAAAGAGAAAGAGAAATCCAACGCGAAAAAAGAGAAAGAGAAATCCAACGAGAAGAAAAGGAAGGAGAAAGAGAAATCCAACGAGAAGAAAGAGAAAGAGAAATCAAAAGAGAAGAAAGAGAAACCCAATGAGAAGAAAGAGAAAGAGAGGAACGGGGAAGACAAGCTGAGCTTTACCATCAGATTGAATTAGCTCGTGTTGAAGCAGAAATACAGTCAGCTAGTTCCCGTTCGGAATCCCTCTCCCTCAATCTCTCACTAAAGCTCCCCAATTTCAAGAATGGAGAGGATTTCGGAGCATTTTTAGACAAACTTCGAAAAGATCCTCGAAATCAATAACATGGATCTGGAGGCTAAAGGTGTAGTCAGATTACTTCCCTTGTTAAATTGTAAATTCCGCGAAATTTTTATATCTTTACCATCTGAATGTAAAATTAACTACAGCACCTTAAAAGCTAAGTTATTGGCCGCTCATTATATGACTCCCGATTTCTACCGCCAAGAATTTCGAGGAGGTCGTATTAAACCCGGACCGACGTTCCGTCAATTCGGATACATTCATCAGAGGAATTTTAAATTTTGGTTAAAAATCCTCAAAGGTTGATCATAACTACGAGTCCTTAACAGACTTCGTGTTGCGGGATCAATATTTGGCGTCTCTCCCGACGGAGATCCGCGCATTCGTCAAGGATCGTCGGTGCCATACCTTTAAAGAGTGTACCGAAGAAGCGGATGTCTATGCCGCAAGCCATAATTTATACCCAAAGGAGAATAGAACTTCTCACCAACCCCCCAACCAGGAAAGAAGGAAGGATTCGCACCCCTTCCCAGGAAAGCTGACGAAGTTTCCGGGCCCCGTAAAACCCCAAGACTTCATTCCCCAAAATCAACAACGGGACTCGAAACCTCCCGTTAAGATTTCTTCTTTATCTCTCTTCCCGAAGCGACCAATCATATGCTTCACCTGTGGTGTAAAAAACCACATGAGCTGGAATTGCCCCCAAAATTCTAGGCTTAAAAGCGGACCAGCCCACCAAGTTCACCAGATTAATGCCACCCCGGCTCCCCCGGTGGTGCAGACTCAAGCAGCAACTTGTCCCCCTCAGTCAGGCCACCAGGTAAATTTTATTTTTGATAAAACTTCACCGGGAACTTTAAAATTTGAGGAGGGAAGCGTGAACGGCTGCCGAGTATCGACTCACGTCAGGGACACAGGATGTACGTGTTTCATCGTGTCCGACGAACTCCTCCCCCAAGTGGACCCGAACCACGAGAAATTTGCGTTGGTACATGACTACCTTGGGCGGGCGAACCGATTTCCCGTCGTAAGATGTTACCTGCAGTGTCAATATTATGATGGCTGGGCTGAAGTCATTTCAGCACTCATACAATTCTGTTCTGTACTTATAGGACAGAGCCCTCAAGTAAGCTCCGACCCTGTGTCCCAGGCCACCCTTACTCGAGGTCGAGCTAAGAAGGAAGCATAGGAGTCCGTCCCCCTCAGAACCCCGATAACGTCCGAATTCTCGGAGATCCTTAACCAGGAATTTAGGACGGCACAAAAGGAGTGTGAAGCACTAACACCCTTATGAGGTACGGCCCAAAACCAGGACACGGAGACTGTCCGTGGACCCAAAGTCATCAGGTACCTGGAGTAAGGTGGCTTACTTTATCGATCCGCCGAGGACCGTAATAACGCTGTTACTACTGTCCTAGGCCTTCCACGATCCCATGTCCCTATAGTGCTCAAAGTGGCTCATGACAGCATTTTTTCCGGTCATTTTAGTCACACTAAAACCAGCCAGCGTATTTTTAAATATTTTTATTGGCCGGGTGCTGCAGCTGACGTCTTAAAGCATTGTCGATCGTGCGATGTGTGTCAGAAGACGTCTGCTAAGGGGCGGGTCAAACCTGCTCCCTTACAAAGGGGACCAGTCATTACTGAACTTTTCTCCAGAGTGGCCATTGACCTGGTTAGCCCTATCCACCCCCCTTCGAGCGAAGGGCACAGCTACATTTTCACCTTGGTAGACTTTGCTAATGGTTTTCCCGAGACTGTCCCCCTTCGCCGAATCGACAGTATTTCTTGCGCCGAGGCCCTCATTTCCATCTTTTCAAGGGTAGGCGTCCCCAAGGAAATACTCTCCGATAGAGGCCGACAATTCACCTCTGATTTGATGGAGTACGTAGGGAAGCTGCTCATGGTAAAGCCCCTTTTTACCACCCCCTTCCGGCCACAGACAAACGGGATGTGCCGAGCAGCCCCGCAAATGGCACCGATATCTCCCGGTCGCCCTATTCGCCTATCGGGAAATTCCCCACCGTACATTAGGCTTCGCTCCGTTCGAGCTTCTTTATGGACGTAATGTACGCGGGCCACTCAGTATTTTAAAGGAGTTGTTAATCAAGCCCCAACTGGATCAACAACTCCACTCATCTTACGCCTATGTCTTGGACCTACGCCAGAGGCTCGAGAAATGCGCAAACATCACCTATGAAAATGCCGATGTCAATTTGGAGTAATACAAAACCTATTTTGATGTCAGGTCCAAAGATCGTAAATTTAAGCCCGGTGATGAAGTACTCCTGCTCCTTCCCACAGCCAGTAATAAATTACTGAGCCAATGGAAAGGTCCGTACTCGGTCCGCGAGGTACGAGGACCGGTAGATTACTTTATTGGTACCCCAGCAGGCGATAAGCTCTATCACGTCAACTTATTGAAAAAGTACCACCGGCGCGCCCATGGAGATACCTTCGTAGCACTGGACTAAACATCGGCGCTTGAAGAAGATTACCCCGCGGATTCCCTTAATGTAATCCAGACAGTGTGCATCCAACCTGATGCCGATTACCCTCTTCCTTCCCTACCAGGCGAGCCTTTTGAACCCTCTGACCTGGTTATCGACGCGCAGCTGACACCACATCAAAAGAGTCAGCTACAAGAACTATTATGTCAGTTCGATGACGTTATTTCAGAGAAGCCTGGGTGCGCTACTAGTTTCGAGCATGATATCAAATTAACAACCTTAGAACCCGTCCGTTCAAAACCCTATCCCATGCTGATTCATTTACGCCAAGCTTTTAACGCCGAAGTTGATAATTTAATTAGTTTAGACATAATAGAACCTTCCACCTCTAGTTATTGTTTCCCAATCGTCATGGTCAAGAAACGTGATGGCTCTTATCGGATGTGCATCGACTTCCGGAAGTTAAATTCGGTAACTGTGTTTGATGCCGAGCCCATCATGTTGGTAGGCCAAAACCTCCACCTTTTTGAAAACGCCAAGTTCATCTCAGAACTCGATTTGTGCAAGGCGTATTATCAAATCCACCTCCGGCCCGAGGTGAAAGCATATACTGCCTTTGCAACGGAGAAAGGCCTTATGCAATTCAAGCGCCTTCCTTTTGGCCTCGTCACTGCTTGTAGCAACTATAACCGTCTCATGAGAAGGTTATTAGATGGACTTCCGAATGTATCCTTTTACTTCGATAATGTCTACGTCGCTACTCGCGAATGGAATCACCATTTAACCACCCTATTAGCTCTCTTCGAGCGACTGCGCGAAAATGGTCTCATCATTGGCCGCAGCAAATGCCATTTTGCCCACGAAACCATAAAATACTCGGGTTTCAAAATAGGACAAAGCCAGTTGGGTCCCCAAGAGGATAAAATTAAGGCAATCGCCGACATGCCCCTTCCGATTACAAAGAAGAAATTAAGAGCGTTCCTAGGATCGGCTTCGTACTATTGGCGATTCGTTCCGAATTTCGCTGCAATTTCGGCGCCCCTCAGCTCCCTTTTAAAAAAGAATTCCCCCAATCGTCTACGTTGGAATGATGTCGCTATTTCCCATTTTAATCAGCTCAAGAGTAAGCTCATTTCTGCCCCCATTTTAAAGTTGCCCAACCCGCAAAAATCCTTTAGGATTAAGACCGACGACGCCAACTAGGGCATTGGAGGTGTACTCCTTCAATACGAGGATGACGGAACGAGTCATCCAGTTGCATATGCTAGTCATCAATTATTACCACGCGAAAAAAGATATGCCACTATAGAGAAGGAAGCTCTATCAATTATCTGGGTTATAGACAAATTCAAAATGTACTTGATAGGAAAAGAATTTCAGATAGGAACCGACCAACGTCGTTAGCCTATATTAGAAATGTGCGATACTCCAACGGCCAAATTATGCGCTGGATTTACTCTTGCAAGAGTATCAATTTAAAATAAATTATATAAAAGGTTCCGATAACCAGGTCGGTGACGCACTCAGTAGGAATGCGTTACCGAATAGCGTAGAGTAATTGTATTCATAGGATTAGTATCTCCATGTAGGTATATACCGTCTTGTACGACTTAAATTAGATTATCTTGTAATATAATTAGTTAATGTATATGTCTGAATTTTGTAACGCTCAAAGTCTTTTTTTTTGTATGTATATATAATTGTACCTATTAAATTACGTATAAATTATTTTGTCCCATATGTACTAATTTTATATCATTTCATTGTTCCATGCCCTTTTTTTTATTAAGTTTGTATTAAAGGTTATTTTCCCCTGTAATCTAAAGATCAAAATAATCATATGTATTGAGGTAATACTAGTTAGGTGCAGGAAGGTACGGTTGGTACAAGAAAACCAGTTCCCCACAACGGAGCTCTATCGTTGTCCCTTCTCTCTTTTTTTTCGAAGTGACAACTTCCCCGGAATGGAGGGGTGTGATAGAACGGGTTGAGGCCGCGGTAATTTCAACCACTATAACATGTTATTTAAAACCACGATGCTCCCCACGTGCATCTTTGTTTTGAAACTGGGCGCCTTATCGCAGCCACCTGAGTCAATGTTTAAACAAGGAGGTTTATCTTCCACCCGTTCGCCTCATGCGCCAACGTCGCCAGATTGAGTTAGGCTTATGGGCAGATAAGGCATTGTTCCCAGGCTCGGCTGTGCATTCCCTCGAAGCTCCCACTCCATTGTCCTCCACTCCAAGGAGATGTCCCAGCTATTTATTTGAGAACTTTTCCACTAATATCAGATTGGAGATCCAGATTTTCGTCGCGAAACATCACTACGACCCACTCTCACCTTGTGCGCCAAGGGACCTCGACCTCGAGATTCACCATCACTTGTCCAGAAGGAGGACAATATCCCTTGAGTGCCAAGGTTCGAGCCTTTCGTGACGCCAAGTCCACAAGGCTTTCCCTGTTGTTCAGAAAGAGAACAACATTAGAACAGCCATTGTTCTTGTGAGCCCGTTGACAAGAGCCAGTTTCCCCCCCATCCTCTTGTTGTTCAGAAGAGAACAACGTAGAACAGCCATTGTTCGTTTGAGCCCGTTGACAAGAAACGGTTCTCACCCCCCCTCCCCATCCTGTTGTTCAGAAAGAGAACAACGTTAGAACAGCCATTGTTGGTTCGAGCCCGTTGACAAGAAACGGTTCTCCCCCCTCCATCCTGTTGTTCAGAAGAGAACAACGTAGAACAGCGATTGTTCTTTTGAGCCCGTTTGCCAAGAAACGGTTCTCACTCTTCCCCCTTGTTATTCAGAAGAGAACAACATTAGAACAGCCATTGTTCTCGAGCCCGAAGACAAGAGACGGTTCTCAACCCCCTCTATTGTTCAGAAGAGAACAACGTAGAACAGCCATTGTTCTTCAAGCCGTTCGTCAAGAAACGGTTCTCATTCCCAAGACGCCACGTCAGGATCATTTAATCCCCCCCCTTCGGCTGGAACTCGCCAGCGGACCGAAAATTCCTTCACGTCGCCTTCCTCTGCACAACAAGTATAATTACGTAAGCCAGAAGTTTCCTTTGAGTATTTAACCCTTGTTTCAATTCTATCCTGTACTTTAAATGGTTTAGCAAACCATCCCCTCCCTTTAACTTTATATTTATTTTTCCTTTTTAAATCTTTTAATTTTCAGATTAGCTCGATTTCCCACGAACCTTTCCATTCTCTGTTTATGTCAATATTTTCCGTTTTGTGTGTTGTTGATAGTTATTATTAATAAAACTCTCACCCCAACTGGACCATACCTCCTTTCGCATGTCTCTTTAAAGCAGACGAGTCCACGTTCCAGTGCCTTATACCAAAAGTAATGCATGGTGGCTTCTCTTTAATGGTATGTGAATGCATGTCATGTTCTTGTGTTTCTTCTCTCGGTTTTTGATGGCACCATCACTTTAAAGATGCACCAAGCTGTCCAGAAATACTATATGCTGCTTTCAGCAATAGAGGTCTACAGAAATGCACGGACTGTTATATTCCAGAAGGACTATGCTCCTTCTCACAAATCTGCCTCCACCAGACAGTGCTTCCGGGCTAACACTATCACGTTAATAGACTGGCACCTCAGTCCCTGGGGTATATATCGACTGGAAAACCACTGCCAGAAGCTGAAGTAAGCCGTATGATGTCGTCAGCCGATAACCACAACGAGAAAATGAAGGCAGTCACCACCGATGAGTGGGACAGTATCACAGCATTCGGAAGTAACTCCCTAGTGGAGAATATACCTCTAGAAATAAATGTTTTCATCATTTACAAGAGCCTCTCAACACGCTCCTCAGCTTCATGCATCGGTTTTGTGTTGCTATAATTTTCACAGAGTTTCATCTTGCTGACGTTACATGCTTTGAGAAATTTAGTATTTTGTTAATTCTTCTTGATTGTTTGGAAAATATAGAACTTAATGTTATTAATTATTCATTATTTGTCCGTTTAATTCATATTGATATGCAAATAAAAACTTTATGAACCTACATTTATCCAATTTCATAAAAGGTGTCCGAAAACCTTTTACCATGGATTTACATTTTATGCAACCTTTGTTCTGTAATTCCAAAGCACGCCCCCAAATTTTTGAGACACTTCTTTTAATATTTACTCCGAAAAAATAAGCAATCACGACAGAAATTTTAACATTGGCTCTACTGTCTTTCATTACCTGGATAGAAGAGAATTCAGTCATATCTACTACTTATTTGAAAAAAAGGGCGGAATATCGGAGGTCAAAGATAAATTATCCAAGAGCAACTGCTCGAGACTGTAGAATGTTCATTCAATCCTTTAATTAAATTCCATCCTTATTTTGCAACGAAGTAGAAATATATGAGTGTCGCATCATTATAACATCCTAGAAGGTTGGATGTTTAATTGCAAAATCTTAGCGTAGTCAAAAATAAGTTAATTTGCGAAAACCTAGGGATAGGGGGTTATAATCCTTATTATTTTAATCTAACCTTACTTTTGTTGGCAAAATTTAGGAACGAAAGAATTAGAAATGCTAATACCTTATGGAAGGGTTTTAAAATGGTTACATTAGAGGGGTGTATTTAAAAGAGATCCAAATGGACGATTAAAACTTTCCTTTCGAAACAGTTCAATCTAAACAGGATGTTTTATCCTTGATATCTATAAACTTTGATATTTTTATTTAAAACTAGCACTAAACCTAAGGTAGACAGGTTTTAGATAACAAGAAACTACACAAAGCACCTTAATTCGTTTTCTTTCAACTCACTTACTTTGGCCTACTCTGCACGAAGCGCTCGATTGACAATTCGAAACTGTTTCGCTAAGAACAGTAAATAAAGCATGGCTATCTTATCTTAACCATTCCAGTAAGCCAGACTAGCATTAGCAATCATTATGTCTGATATTAACTGTTTTAGAGCAGCTAAAGGGTTAATGTTGCTAGATCAATTATTCATTTGTCTAGCACGGTATCGTAAAACCTGATCGGGGAAAACAAAGTCAATGTTTCTTTATAGTGTTTAGAACAAATCTCAACCATGTGAATATATATTTATAAATAACGGGGATAATATTTAATAATATAAATTGCACCTGTAAGAACATGAAAATAAAGAAAAATAAATAAAAATAACTAAAAATGTCACATTTCAATGCCAAACTTGAGATTTCTCTTTTAATACTGATGGGGGCTTGCTGTAGGACAAGGGTTTATTAGCCTTCTTGATTCTCAGTCATGGATTATGGATAAGCTCAAATGCTAGCTAGTAAGCATTCAAGAAAGAACTTAAAGTAATTTATAAATAAATCTTTTAGTCAATTTGTGACGTTTTAGAAAAGAGGTAATAAAAACAAAGCCATCTAACATAAATATCTAGTAAAGTTGTTATTTGGCCAAATAATGTATTTCGCAAAAATAAATAATTTAACAACTCCAACTCTAATAATTCCAACTCAACAAAGTATTTAAACTATGCAAAGTTAGAGGGGGCGGATGCATTCATTCCTCTAAGACAATTTCGATAAGATTTAATTAAATAATGTGAAACTTTAAATAATTTCTAATTTATAAATTTTATTCCACATAAAAATTAGAATATTCTTTAATTTAATTATTCTTATAGTTTATTGCCTTTTTCAAAACCCAATATTTTGTCCTTATCTATTCCTTTTTGTTTTTCAATCTAGATAAATAAGTTCCATCTTATATTCAGGGAATTCTATGCCTAATTTAACATTTTGATAACTTATAGATTTAGAACTACTTACAAACACTTATTAATACTGTTTATCAATATGTACTATAAATAAATACTGTATTATTTGCAGGTAGCAAGCACCTTTAGAGTATTAGCTGTGTTTTATAATGAGCAAGGCTTTCATTTATTACGTCGGTTATTGGCTAAGCGAATTTATTAACATTTGACATTATTTGTGGCAAAATGGAGTCAAGTTTGCTGTAGCATTTCGGAGATCAGATTATAATTTGAACTATAATTCCTCTCTTAGACATCCTTGGATTTTGTAAAATGTCCCTGATACACAAGAAACCTGCAGGCATGGCAGACCATCTCGGTCCCGTTGAATATCAAGTAAGGGGGTGTCTCTACCATTGAGAAGAATGCTGCAGCTGAAATCTCAAGAAATGGGGTTCTATCCTGGCCTCATTGTTCTGAGGAAGTTCTGCAGCTGGATATCTTCCACACTTATTAACTTCCTCTATCTTTACCAGCTCCTTTATGAATTTTTATTAAACTTCTTTATTGAGATTATTTCATTGGTTTTCGCCTTAAATAAACACCTTTCAAATAGACAAGACACAAAATATATTTTGGGGGGGCAAATTCGTCCCCTCACCTCACCTCATTCCTTCCCCGCCATAACTACCATACATTACAAACTCTGCCTATATAAAATAAGGATGCAAAATAAAGAATAATTTGGTTAAACTTGTCATCAGATTCAAACGCCTATAAATGACCTACTTAAGATATATAAAAGTTATTTAGTTTACTTATGTGAGCCGGCCATTTTCTATCCAAGGAAATAAGTCTGCATCATTCATCAATATTTAATGCAGGGCAAGGCATACATAATGATTCAAGGAGCGTACCGCGAAAATGAATGTCATCTCAAAGGGTTATTCGTTTATGTCGATAGGAATACTTCTATACTTTAGTATAAGGGAGATGAGAAAAGGTTAAAACTAGCTAAAACTGAAATTGGAAAAAATATGGTAACTCGCCCTTTACCACTGAACTAAGCTTTTAATTGTCAAGAATTTTGAATTTGTCTCAAAAAATTTATTTTGTTCATTAGTTCATCAATTTATATTCCTAGAACATTTCTTAAATTACATTCTCTCATGTACCTGTATATTCTCTGGTAAGTTATTTTGACTGAGGGTTTAGATTCCAGAGTTAAGACGAATAAATTCGATAAGTGCTTCTTTTGAACTAAGAATCGATGCCTACACTTTATGAAGAGCAATAAATCACTTCAAGTCCATTTTATATTTTATTACCTCCATATTTTTCGAATTTAATATTTGGTTAACGATTGTTTTTAATCTGTATTTAGATCAACAATGAAAGTTCTTAAATTTTTATCACATCATTGCATTAGCAAATTGCTTCACATTAGAGAGCAATGTACCGTAAAGGGATATTAAACTCTCCAAACTAAAGGATCAAAAACAAGTAAAATGTGTCTTCGTAATTTATAACAAATGAATTCCAAGTTTAGGCAGGAGGATAAAAAAGTTTACTTCAGGGTTTGCGATTATCCGAGAAGAGTCGTGTTTTCAAAAGTAAATTGGGAACTTTTGCTGTCCAACAACCGTTCTTACTTTTTAATAACTACATTTACTCTTTCGGTGTTCAAAAACATAAAATTTACGATCTTTATTTATTAAAACACGATTTATAAGATTATTTTACATTAGGCTGACTGTGGATAGTTTTCGCTTAAGAGAAAAGTCTCATTTTAGTCGCGTGTGACTATATATCTCACTATGTCACGGGCGGTCGGTATCCGCTTTGCCTTTTTTTGTTTTGGTAATGACATTGTAACTATTTTTCCGATTCTAACAAAATTTGAAACCCTTAAGTTGTTTTACATTTTCTTTTGAATGATATAATTTTCAAGGTCCTCCCAAGTGTAGCCATGGAATTATTTTTGGGGGGTAATAACATTGTAACTATTTTGCCGATTCTAACGAATTTTGAAACCCCTTAGTTGTTTTACATTCTTTCTCAAATCATATAATAATTGTCAAGATCCTCCGAAAGTAAGCCCCGGAATAATTTGGCAATAGCATCATAACTATTAAGCCAATTCTAACGTAATTTGAAACCCCTATATTGTTTTACATTATCTTTCGAACAATATAATTGCCTAGGTCCTCCTAAGGTTAGTAAGGGAATTATTGAAAGTTTTGAAGGTCGTAAGCTAATTAATAAGAATAAGTGAGAGCACCCGACTTTGGTAAGTAGGCCTTGTTTTTCAATAGTAGTGTTGTAACGAACGAAGCCAGAGCGTTGCCTATACCCCTCTAGTGAACGTTTTGGTGAGGTATATTCCTTACATGTAAATTAACACGCATAGCAAGTACATATACAACCTTTTCTCATACCAATGGAGAGGGCAAGATTGATTCCAGTGACGATAAACCTAGTTTATGGCAAACGTGATGCTTCATTCACATGATTATTTTTTCCAATATCATACAGGATATTAACCCCTGGCCAAATGTGTAAAGAATCCCACTACACCTCATATATTTATTTTTTTTAATTAAATGTATAAGAATATCATTATTCGTAAATATATGTTTTATTTTTCTAAATGTTTGAATATTTTCTTAAAATATTTGAATTACTTAATATTTTATGTAATGGTGTGTAGCTAATAGAATGGCATGTTTTTTAAACATAATTTAACCATTCTTTTTTATGTTTCAGCTTAAATTTTTAACTATTCAGTTTTTGATAAACTTCTAAGAAAGTGAAATGACTAAAAGTAAGGAAAATCAAGAAGCTTAGGGAGCACAAATCGAAGAATTCAATAGGCTTAGGTGAGAAGTGGAAACTTCTGAAAAATATAATGTTTAAGCTATGTTCTCCAAACCACTATCAAACGATATCATGAGAATCTTGTATCAAGAAAGAGAACTGTCATAAACAACTTACAATACAGAGAAGACATCTATCATTCTGTCCTCACTAAAGAATCCCAGTAAAACATCGTCTAAGCTGTCAGAGAAGGTCAATGAAGCTTCAAGTTAATAAACTTGGAAGGCAAAAAAGAAGCCATAGTGATCTGAGGTCAAGATAAAGATCCAAAAATGGACACATGAACAAATGTTTTAATGATATCTGGTCAGATGAAAGTAATTATCAGTTATGTAAAGAACTAATGTCTTGTTTTAAATGTAATTTAGTAATTATATTTAACTATATCTTGAAAAAATTCATCCAAACAAATAAAATTTTTGTAACAATTTTGCAGATTTCCTGCATTTCTGTGGCTAGTATTGTGAGATGAAGATTTGGAGAGGCATTAAACGATGCTTGTATGGCTACAACTATTAAGCATAAATGTGGTTCTATCATAGCATTGGCATACATTAACTAATCAAGGATAAGGGATATGTCTTTATGCCACGAAAAGAAGAAGTCCACAACGTAAACCAATTTGTTCTCACAAGTCTTAGAGTCATGTGTCCAGAAATTGTATCGCACAAGAACAAGAAATCAAGTTATATCAGAGTAGAACAATGCAACAACCAAACAAAGAATTAGTTGGAGAAATGGGAATAACAACTATGTAGTGACCATCACAGTGCCCAGGCTTAAATCCAATAAAACACTTGTATAGAATGCTTAAAATATGAATAAGAAGTACCACAACTAGAAAAAAAACAGAACTGTAGGAAAAATTACAAGCTGAATAAGGAAAGTATCAGCATTTTTAAAATATTTAGTGAAATTTATGCTAGCAACAAATATGACAATAAATAACGCAAAAGCGTCTCCGACTAAGCATTAAAATGAGCATAAATAAATATAATTTATATATATATATATATGAATGCAATGTCCGGCAGGAAAAATGAAAAGGTGCTTCCAAGTACTTTCTAACTTTATTCAGTTCATTCTCAAGGATAACTACAAGAGAAAATAATATAATAAGGGTATAGATAAGCTAGTAAAAGATAAAGAACCGCCTCTTAGACAAGAACTCATCAATGAGGAAGTAGGAGAGGGATGGGTAAATTCACATTAAGATTTAGCTATAACAGGTAACAAGGTCAAGCTGAGAGGCAAAAAAGAGTCAAGAACTGAGACAAAATGGTTAAAATGATTAACGGATAAAGTGATAGTCTAAAGAGGGAGATTAGGAGAGACATAGGAAGTAAATTGAAACGAAGGGGAGAGGGACAAGGAGAGAGAAGGAGAAATAAAATAATTTTAATACAAAATCAATGCAATAATTAAATTGACACATCGGGTTCCTATAAAAATGAAAATTCCCCCCCCCTAAAAAAAAATTAGGATTATAAATCAAAGCTAATTTCATTAAGAATGAGTTTTTTCATAACATTAATTTTAAAAAGGCCGAGGGAAAATGTTATCGTTATTAAATTGGATTATTCATGAGGATATTGGGTGTAATGTTCTGTTTCTCCACGTAAATACTTTTGAAAAGACAGAAAGGCAATTACCTGTCCGTATTATTCAGCATAAATACAAGGTTAGGAGAGCTGTAAATAATAATGCGTTTTTTGTGTATATGCCCGAAAATAACCACTTAATTAATTGGAATTCAGCAAAATTTATTTTTCGCTCAAATGACTGAATTAAAAAAAAAAATTGTTGAATGTTCATCTGCAGTGGAATTGCAACAGAGAAGCAAGAGTAAAATATTGTGGTTGGTACCATTTCATGGAGGGGTTTGAGATGACAGGTGCATTTACCCTAATCTTGGTTGAACCCTCATTAGACAAGATGGTGCAGCGTATAACAACCACGTCTATGGATTAGCAATTTGGTATGGAAAAAGTATGGGCAGATCTGATGAAGGGAATAAAAGAGTGGTAAGAGGTTCTTTGTCACTTCGTGTGGCATTGATGGGCGTCAACTTTACTGTGAGAAAGCGGAACGAGTTGATAAGGTAGGAGTTAGTCATTGTTTGTAACGGTAAGAATGAATGTTACATGAGGATTTAAAATGGTATTACCATGGCTGTTAGACTGGTCAGGTAGATCTATAATAAGTGTGGCATTGATAGGGAGAACTATCAGTTGCAGACTCAGACACAAATTCCATTGTTATATTAACGGAATAAAGTTTCATCAATCACCAGCAGTACATGCAGTCCAAAGTTGAATCTCTCTTAAAACTAGGTAGTTTTTCTTTGTTCCATGGTGCCAACAGTATCACAACAAATGGTAACCACCTCTAACCATCTTTATGACTGACGGATACACGAATTTTGATGAAAGTATTGAAGTGTGGTTTGATTTTGATGTTTGTTTTTCGATGGGCCGAAGAGTAACTTCAGGCAGGATGGTGGAACTCATGCTCAAAATCAAATATTAGTCTCCTTTACACAACATAACAAATGGTAAACTTCTATGAAATACATGTTATGGTTCATACTTTTTAGCAAACTTGATCACTAAGATTAACTAATATACTAATCACATTTGAATCATTGAAATGAATTGTTGGGATTTTGACGTTCATGCTCTTCGATGGGCCAAACAGAAGTTATGATTTTGGCATTGAAGTTGAGGGTTTACTGTATCAGTTTCTTCCTGCAGCAATCCTAAACCTCGTTGTGGTTGTAGATCTAGGCCATTGAAAGCTAGAATTTATTTCACTTTCATTTTCACTATTCATTTTCTCTCTAATCATTCTCTTTTTTTTATTTTCTTTCTCTCCGCTTTCTCATTTAATTTGCCCCAGATCACCTCAATTCCCATTATCTTCTTAATTGATTTTTATTATTAATCTCTTTAATAATTCCTAATTATCAATTATTCCTATTTTCCTCTCATTTCTCTTACAAAAGAAATCCCCCGATTTATCCACCCACTCCTTCGTCACTTTAATTCCTGATGTTTTCACAATTATTTTTATATTTAAGGGTGTAGAAAATGGAAGAGGTTCTTGTGTATGTTTTGATGAGCACCGATTTCCCCAGGTGAAAAAGTTGTTTAAGTTGAAATGATAGATTATTATTATCATTATATACTGAAATATATGCAAAAAATATCCTTGCTTGTGTCTCTTACAAGGGTTTTTTAAAGAGGATATGAAAGAATGCAGTGGAGATAGGGAAACAAAAATGTGGTAAGATACAAAGCGGAAGTAAAGAAAAAGCCATTTTTTGAACTGTCGTTTGGGATGATGGGCAACTCTCTTTAACCTTTCCCTGTAATTTAATCCCTTAAATGCAATTTGATGCGGAATAATAATGACTTAAAATTCGAGCGTCTGTAGCTGGAATATGGCACTTATCCCACGAGGAAATAGGGGTGGAATCATTATTATAATAAGAGAGTTGTCTCTCTAACTTTTGTGCTATTAAAAGAAAGAAATGAGGGTAAATTTCCCCTGACTTCGCTGACTTCTTCCGTCTTGCTTTTTTATAGAAGCCACACAAATTATTGAGACTTGACTTGAAGCTACTTGTGTTTCTTGATCACATTTTTTCAAAGATATTAAAAAAACTTTATTTTGTCACTTTTATTTAGTTGTTTATATTCGTAGGATATTGAAAACAAATCGAGAAAGTGAAGCAAATTGTTTTACTTAATAATTACTTTTTTATTTACTTATTGATAATTTAGAAAATTATAATAATTTTTTATTATAATGGGTGTAAGAGGTACATAATAATAGATAAATGAAAGAACAAGAGTACTGATGAGGAAATTAGAGCAGTTTCTGGATAGTTGATTTTAATCAGTTCTTGAAATTGAAAAGAGGATTTATTTTAGTAAAGGTGTCATCTATCACCTAAATAACATTATTGATTAAGCTCAGGCTGATAGTTTTTACCCTACACCCAAAATAGGAAGAGCATTCAGAGATTGGATCTTGAGTCCGATCAACTCAGAAAGCATGGCCTTACCATAGTTTCTCAACAAAAAATAAAACAATTCAAATTTTCAGTTTGCTTGATAAAACGTTTTAAAGGAAAAATCTGTTACTCTGTTGAAACTGAATTTGCATTTTTCTACACCTCAAAGTTGAGCTTGGATACATTTCTATTGAGGATGAGTTTGGCTTGGGATATTCTTCCGAGATTAAAGGGAATTTTCGCCATCAAAATTGAAAATGCTTTAATAAATTTCCTCATTTATAGGGTAAGAAGTTAAAACTTAATTTTTACTCATTAGAATTTAATTAATTAGCTAAAAGACATCGTTATTGAAGAAATATAATAATCCATCCCTAAATCTATATTTTAAGAAAAGGTTTTTTGGAAAGAAGTGAAAAAAATGCTAAAAATATTGATGGCTTAGTCTTAAATGAACTTGTATGTTTTCGCAGTTTTCTAAATTCAAGATATCATTATTATTATTACTTGTGGAAGCATGAGAGACAGAAGAAATCCCATCCCCCCCCCTGACTTCCCCAGTATGCCGCTAACCGCTCGAAATTCGTCTGCCGTATATACTGCGAAAATTAAAACAATGGAAAGACGATTATGTTGGCATCGCGACTTCGCGCTATAGAACCTTATCACGACCCAAGGCAATTAAGGAAGTCTGTTGGCTATGAATCTCTTCCCCCGTCTGGATAATTTCGGGCTATATATTCGACAGTTCATAATTCACAGGCAGATTGTGCCTGAAGCCGCCGTCCAGTAAGTTAGGCGTACCGTCTTCGTTAGTCGAGAGGAAATTGACTAAATTTTCGTCCAGAGAAGAATTAAGTAATTGTTGAAGATCTAAGGAAGAGCTAGTCGTCACTCAGTGTTGTTCCTGGAAATTGTTATGCGCGCTTCAACCCTTTTCACCACGTCTTTGGATTTTAAGGATCGGAAAAGCCATCCCCGAAGCACTCTCCGTTTGCCTCTCAAGGATAAGAGCCACCTCCTTCACTTCAGTCTCCGAAGTTGGATTGAGTGTCCCGTGAGACGCCCACAAGTTGAAGGTCGAACTTACCTACCTAGTCCTACTCGCCGCACATCAAGGTAAAAGGGATTCAACCCCCGCTTTGTCACTTTCCTTCCACCTTTCCCACGTCGAACCTCAAGGATCCCCTTTGTCTAGAACCGGCATAATCATTACTTAATTAATTATCCCTTAGTACAAACTTAATTGATATTGTTAATCATCTTAGCCTTGAACCGTCAATATTTAATCGCCTTGCCATTTAACTTCCCCTATATATAGATGTAAACTTTAGTCCCATTATAGTATATTTTTCTAGTCGTGTTTTGAATATTACTTGGCCTAGCAACTGTGTATTTATGTAAAACACTTTTAGAACCATCCCCAGGGCGGGGGGGGATTAATTTCGGTCGGCCAGTATGCCAGTGTGCGTATACGGTGTACACCTGGTCATACCACGCCATTACTAGTTAGGTAGTTAGTCGGCGCCAATCCTTCCATGATACTGGGAGGATCTCCGACCGGATAATGAAATTTCTATAAAGTCAGTATGAAAATCGCTGGTCGGCCGAGGGGCCCCTTTCGCCGGTCTTCTTTTGCGGACAGGTGGCAGGAAGTATCATGCTTTGACACAAAACAGCGTTCAGGTGGAAGCCTTCGTCACCTCGGAATAGAGGGACCCGTTCCGCGTCAGAGGTACGTGGATATAGATACCCATCGGCAGGATTCCTTGGAATAGAGTGTGTGTGTGTGTTGCGCTGTGAAGTCGGGGAAGGAAAGAAAGCAGTGTTGTGATTGGCTATATTTGAGTTGAGAGGTGTAAGATCTACCCAGCCGAAAAGCGGGATGAGCACAACGCGTACACCAATTGGTAGCCAGAAAATCTCTACGTGCGCTGATGTTTGTGTCCGCTCATGCTGGGATCGAACCCGGTACCGCGACGTTGGGAGACCAATACAGTATCCACTTGTCTAACATAAGCTCTATTATTACTAGTTTATCCGTGCCGTAAAAATGACTTCATTATTTTTAATTTAGAGCTATATTTCATTCGTAAAAACTGTTATTAAAGACAAAAATACCTCCGCTTTTTATCTATAATAAATTAATATACAAATATATCTATCTATCTATCTATTTCTCTCTCTATCTCTCTCTCTCTCTCTCTCTCTATATATATATATATATATATATATATATATATATATATATATATATATATATATATATATATATATATATATATATAAATATCTATTTCAGTGTCTTTACCATAGCTGTTTTGCCCAACTCATTATTAATCCCTATGTGTGGTCGGGAGAAGTTGGTATTTAAGCTACTTTTTGTGTTAATGAGGTACTTCAGCTTACCCAAAATATATATATTATATAAAAAAATAGTTACTTCACCATTTTTTTATTAAAAATTATATAAAAAAAAAACAATTATCTTATTTATCCAAAAATTATCTTATTTATCATCATCATCACTAACTCTATAATTTAAGGAGGGGATTTTTTTGAGTATTTGAATAAACATTTTATCTTGATTTGGTTATGACTTAGGTTTTTTTATCAAAGTTCAGAAATAAATATAAGTATCGAAATTTTGTGAATTTTTCCAAAACCAAAGAATTAAAAATGGTGAAGTTAAAAAAATTTATTTTTTATATATCTTCTATTCTTCTATAACTATATTTTAACAACATGATATTTTGAAAGGGGAGAAATTTAGTTTAGAGTTCCTTTTTAAAATTATTATAATTGGCGAAGTTCAGAAGATCTATAAAAATTTAACCCTGGCTGCTTTTTTTTAGATTTCAAATTTTAATCTTAGTAGCGAAGCCATTGCCTGGTATTAAATAATTTAACTCTATATAGTCGTTTTATATTATACTTATAAAAGAAAGAAAATGGTAAAGCAACTTTATTTTTTCTATAATACCAAGTCGTTGAAATATATGTATGTAAATTACAAATTATTTCGAAATAAGTAGATTTGAGTGTTATTATAATTGGTGAAGTTCCGAAAAATTATAAAAATTTGACCATGGCTGCTTTTTTATTCTATTTTTTTGTATATTCGATCTTTCTATCAAAGTTATTTCTAAATTAGATTCTTCGTGTGAATCTGAGGCACATTGTGCAACCAAATGAGTTACAAGGGACCGAAAGGGATGAAACCCAAACGCCTCGAGAGTTACGAGGTAATCAACGAATCTTTTAAGCTTCTCTTCCGAGGCCGCCGTTCTATGGGTCCAATGATGCAGAATATCTCGTTTTATTTGCGACAGAAATTTCTTCGCTGAATACATGTAAGTATAACATTCACAAATATTCTAGACTATACTTTGTTACTTCATATGAATGATTAGGATTAAATCTTGAATTAACATTCATTACTTGGCTTTCTTTAGTAATTATGTAGGATGACTGAAATTTGTGCATAATGGTAAGTGTTTTGGAAGAATAAAATCGAGCGGTCTTTTTGTGGCCAATTACATTTCCCTATAATAGTTTTTGCCTTGTTTTGCCTCATTGAGTTAAACTATTGCTTAAACTTAAATTTCCTAAATTCACTCAATGAAAATATATTTATTGTGCTATCAATAATTTTTCGGTTAGCTTCCGTAACTGTTCAGAGTATAGCTAGAGATTAAATTTATATTTTGGAACATCTCTGAGGCCTTGATTGAGCATAGAAACCTTTGAGAACCCTCTGATACTTTATGCTGAGTTTGAGCTTTAATTTATAAGGAAAAAAAATAATATAATGGTTCCTATTAAATATATATAATTGATGCCAAAATTGCTCCTCACGATTATAATTTTTCCATTTTTAGTCGCGTGCGACTAATATCTCACTATGTCGACAGTCAGTCGGTCCCAGCTTAGCTTTTTTTGTTTTGGTAATAACAGTGTAACTATTCAGCCGATTCTAAAGAAATGTAAAACCTTTATGTTGTATTACATTCTCTTTCGAATGATATAATTGCCAAGGTCTTCCTAAAGTAAGCCACGGAAATCTTTTGTTTTGGTAATAACATTGCATCTCTTCGGCCGATTTTAAGGAAATTTCAAACCTTTATGTTGTTTTACACTCTCTTTCAAATAATATAATAATTGCCAAGGTCTTTCTAAGTGTAGCTGGGGAATTAATTGGCAATAACATTATAACTATTTTGCCGATTCTAACGAAATTTGAAACCCTTATGTTGTTTTACATTCTCTTTCGAATGACATAATTACCAAGATACTCCTAAGTTAGTCCGGGAATTATTGAAAGTATTGAAGGTCATAAGATCATAGATCAGAATACATGAGAGCACGCGACTTTGGTCAGGAGACCTTGTTAGAATTAGGTGAGCTATTATTGACATAATACTGATTCTGGCGGTCAATGCAGGGTAGAGCGACATGGTTTTAAAAGCAGTATGGATCAGCAAATTCACATCTCTTGGGGAAGAGATGAGGTAGGCACGTCTCCCCGATGCAAGTTTGAGATTCCTAGAGGACAGAAGGGGTACAACCCGATCGTTTCCACTATTTCTTGCCAGTCAAAGGGGGTTGGCTTATTCGAGGCGCTCCCAATGGAAGCTGTCAATTCAAGGCAACCTATGCTTTCTTTGCAGTTCCCCATGAAAGGAAAGAGGTGCTGCCACTTTTATAAAAATGGATTCACCCTTGGGCCACCTTGAAATATAATGTAAGGGTTAAGTCACTCCATACGAATATTGGGGAAAGGAGTGAACGTCTCTGGTAGAGGAGTGTTAGAAGGGCTCCTGAGAAAGCACGGCGGGGGGCACAACCTTACCTGAGATGAAGCTGTCCGCGGGTGGGTGCAAAGATGGCAAGGGGAGAGCCCATTTGTCGCATAAAAATGGTGAGGGATATCCTCTCCACTCCTCGAAGATTTCTTTTATTTCTTCTTATCCTCCTAGACACCTAGAGAGGACGAGGCTGCATTTGGATGGGGGCTTTCCATTTATTACAGATCGCACACTAATTTTTTTCCGTTGTATCCATCGTCAGTGAAAATAGGAAAGAAAATGCATTGACGGTAGATACACTGATCTGCCCAAATATTTGGAAGATAAGAGAAAAGTCTCCATAGGATAAGAAAAGGCCAGAATGTGATCATTTATACATACTCGGCCCAGAGGTTCGAGATAAGGTGAGTCGTGAAAACCCGCTCGCAATTCAGGCGAAATTTCCTTGAGCTTTGTCCATAAAGGGTGGTAACGACCTAGCCACCTTTTATATTTATAGAAGAAGTTGATCACAGTTGATGATCCTACATACCCTCTTCCTTTTAATTTACTTAGTCGGAGAGCTTTCGGACCTTAAAACAGGTAGGGACCGAAAGATATACACCGCTTTTTCGACTAATGATCGATAGGAAGACGAAAAAGCGCTGAGCAGCCAGGACCTATGTTAACAGAAAAGTTGGTTTGGAAGGGGGTAGGCGAGTATCTAATAGAGAAAAGTAGAGATAGGCGTGCCCAGTATTGAGTAGGATGGGTGATTACTTATTATTACTATACTCTGCTGTTATGTGATCCAGAGATGGCGTGTAGTCCACCCATGCTCCTTATCTAGAATAGTTCTCCAGCTCCCAGGTGCAGATAGACAAAAGGTTGAGGAGAAAATCGAAATTAAGTTGTGCTCAGACCGAGCGTGGAGGAAGCGCATTAACAACTTTCCCAGTCTCCATCAGATAGTTTGAATCAACCCAGTGACATAATTTCCCTAGTTTGTACCTAGGCCGGGTGGAGGGCGTGTCGCCCCTCCAGGTACAAAATGTAACAGACTACACAACCTACCCCGATGCAAGGAAGATCATCTAGCTAGATTGTGATGCAAGAGTTTGATTAAGGTTCATTAGATTGATTTTCTTTGAAGGCCAGTTGTAGTTTCTGTGAGATGTATGTACTCGTATGTCTTGACATATTCTTTTGTGTATGTGACTTGCAAGCAATTTTTATAAAGTGAGTGGTGAGATGGGCCGATTAGGTTTGGCAGTGTTGGTGGCTTGCGTAGTTTAAGTATTGGTGTAGTAAGTACTGCATACAACATTGAGAGAGGTATTAATGAGAAAAAGGTGGCTGCAAATATATATGTTGGTTAAGATTGAAGCTTCCTTGGTGTTATAAACAAATGATTGAGACATTGTCAGTACCTTTAGGTTTAAGAGTTTATGATCTGGCAAACTGTACACTGTGGTTCAATGGAGTGGCATGGCCTTCGGTTTTGGGTAGGGTTTAGTTCTTTTTAGATTTCACTAGTCTGTCTTCTATTTTTGTAAGAGGTTTTAGTATGAGAAGTGTTCAATAAGTATGTTGTATTTTGGTGATGCTATTTTGTTGCTTGAGTAATCAGAGAGGTGTATGGGTGCGAGAATTGAGTGTGATCTATTTTTCTGTTGTCCACTAGGTGTGACATTAGACTGTTTTTTGGTTTATTATGGTTATATATTTCTTTTAGTTCTCGGTTATTTTAATATATTAAATTAGTTGAGTTAGTATGGAGAGTGCAAATTTGTTATCATTCTTGTTGTGTGGGTTGTATGTTTCATGCAATCAGAGGTTTTTTTTGTGAAGTTGGAATGTATGTTTTACTTTTATACTTAAGTAAGCGATGGCTTAATTGTACGAACGTTTTTTCATATAAATTCCTGTGTATTTTAAAAACATGTAATTTCGAAAAAGATTTCTAATTATTACAAGTTTTCGGCAAGAGTTTCAAAAATAGCACTCCCAATCATGCTGTAGGGGACACCTGAAAGTTTGCATTCCCAGTAGCCCCAACGTCCGAAGTTGCATTAATCTACGGTTATAATATAACTTTTACACATTAACACCTTGTATTTTAGCAATGTTCTCAACAGATCTATCCTACCTCCTTTCTAGAAAAGATACTCTCCCTGAACACCCATTAAGCCATTTCTTTAAACAATCATCCAACCCTCTCTGAGCATCCGTTAAGTCCTTTCTATGAACCCATCAAACACTCAATCAATATGAAGGTGTAAAATTATTAAAAAAATCTTAAACCTGCCGCTAGAATACCGTGGACATCTTCCATACAAGACTAACGATCTCCTTCTTTTCCTTTTCGTCCTTCCATCCCTGCACACTAACCCGTCTGGCTGGGAAAAAAGCATTGATTCTCTTACATGAATCGTTACTCATAAGCGCCTACCTATATACATACACACATATATACACGTACATATACATGCCTACCTATATACATACACACATATATACACGTACATATACATACCTAAATCTATACACACGTATATCTTCACATTTACACACATAAGAGAACGTTTCAAAATGAAATTTCCATGGTACATAAAGGAAAGAAATTAATATATTCAATGCAGATTTCACATGATACAATCGTATATTCAAACAATTATGCCAAATAAACTAACAAAATTAAATTTTGACACGCGCAAAATAAAATAGCGATTTTTTCAGAAACATTCTAGAAGTTTCTTAAAATCATCTGGCAACATTTTGCTAAGTAGGTAATAATTTAAAAACCGCCATTGGTCTCGTTCACACTCTACAAAGATAACACAAAATGTAAAAGTGACTCCTGAGCTCCATTATATAATTGTTCGGGGAAGAATCTTTCTGCGATTTTTAAGAGAGGTAGGAAGGTTCAAGAGTGTGATTTCGCGCATACTGAAGTTATAAAATGAAAACAAAGCTTATAGATATTCTAGTAAATTTGGTGGATCCCGCATAACCACCGTTCGAGAAGAAAGAGCTATTAGGGGCTTCACTATGAAGGATCCTTCTGAGACTGCAGCAGGAATTTATCCCCAAAACTAAAACTAATAGTGGCAAATAAGTGAACCTTTTCACATTGTCATGTCGCCTCAATCCATTTGGTTCAAAAGCTCAATGTCCAGCAAACAATCCAATCAGCAGTAAGATAAGAAGAACCAGTAGGCAAGACTCAAATATCCTGAACTTCATATTGTTTGGAGGGATGAAGATTGTGAGAGAATTTATTTCAGAGCGAAGGTAGATTTAATTTAGTTTGATAGACGCGCTGCAGGTGACAGACTTAACCCTCAATGTGTTAAAAAGACCTCTAATCCTTTGAAGGCGCTTTTACTTGTGATGGTATAACCAACCCCTTATTCCGCTCCTTCCAGGTTACTAGGAGATTGTCTCCAAGTTCAGTTTGTCTCAGTTCTCAATAATCATATCAACGAATACTGTTCGATCTTATTTTAAAGTCAAGGAGCAATTAGCTTAAAAAGGGAGAAAAACGCCTATGTACTCTAATATGTTTTCATTGTGTTTTATATTTTAAAATCCTTTTATCTCATGCGCAGTAAAATAAGTTTGGCAAAAGACACTCCTTAGGTATTAAAAATTTTAAAATGAATTTAGCTCCACCTACTTTGGGATTTGTTATATTTATACTTAGGATATTGTTATAAACAGTAGCTTAGCTCAATATTACAAAGGCTGACCATTTATTACTTTGATATCCAACCTTCTAAAAGTTGTTAAATTTGTCCAAGAAGTTCAGCTATAGGGAGAATTAAACCTTAAAAAAACCGCTTCTTTTGTATCCTTATCCATTGATCGGAACCTACTTAGTCAATTCAGAGTTCTTACTGCTTGACTGCCTGTAGCGACCGGAACAAGGTCACTCTTCAAAGAGCACCTAAAGGTGAGGCTCCCGTGCCTCTCTCCAAAACCGTTAAACAAACCAGTGCTGAACCTCTAGTATTTTATACATTCACCAAGAAATTACGGGCCATTCTTGTTGGCGACCAGGACTCTCGCCCATTTGACAATTTACAAACTTTCTGCCCAATAAACTTTACCTACAAAGGAAGGAGTTGGGATGGGAATTCCCTTAGGACTAACCTTTGCAAATATCTTTCTGTGCTTCAAGGAAACTTTCTGGATCCAAACCTACCAATGGAAATTCTCTCCAGCCATTTATAGACCTTTTAGTTAACCACTGTCTAAGCATGTTCATGTTTGGTAAAGAAGAATATGTCCTTAAATTTCTCGAATTTATTAATCACTGGACCTCAAATTAGAAAACAATGGCTCCCTTCCCTATATAGACATCATTTGGCCTTTCAACTTCTGTATACTGCCAGCCGACCTGTACTGAACAAGGAACCTTAATTAATTACATTTCTAGATCATTTAACCTTCACCCCTTTGGTATCATCATTCACAGAGCCCTTAATATCTTCTCCACTTAGAAATGATTAAACGAAGAGTTCTCTTATCTAAAGAATTATTTTAAAGATAATAGCTTCCAGAATTTTCTGAGGGATAACCTCAAAAAGAAGCGCATTGAACTTTAGGTTAATTCCTCTTTCATTAAATCCAGAGCCAATAAGCTAACCTGGTTTTGGTCTTTGGTCCACAAAACACAAAAATGACCAGCAAGAGAATCTCGCTTTCAGAGTTCTAACTCATTTTCCCAAGTATTTGCCTTAGGAACAACTTGAATATTTAAAATGTATAGAATCGAACTAACCGACTCTCTGGAACCAGATGCTTCATTGTTAGGAAAGATTTTATATTTATTTTCCTTCCATAATGGCATAAGTCATGAAACAGGCAAGATAATTCAAACCAAAGAAAATTCGGCGATAAGAGATTATGCTATAAATCATGAAAGTGATATCCCAAAAGTAGATATTAAAATTTTTAATTCGCATAAATACCTGATTACAGTTCGAATTGTAGAAACACTACTCAAGGTTAAATTATTTTGTACAAGTGATTTGTCGGGTTTCCTTGATCATCGTTTAACCTGTACTTTGGCTAGGTTTGTGATTTTGTACAGTGAGTTTGGGATAATTGTGCTTTAATTCTCCGTTTAATATTAATTTTAAAACGGGTTCATATAATAATTTATCAAGTTATATCAGTTTTGTACTCGCTAACTAATTTAAATATTTTAATCTTCCCAGTCTTATAATTGTAATTTAAGCCCATTGTTAAAGTTTTTAACTCTCAGTCTCCTATTCTAAGCTAAAACTAGCTATCAAAGTTATAGTTGTATCTAGAATTGTGCCCTCTCAACATTGCATAACATTTTGTTCGTTTATTTATTTTGTAGGACTAAGACAATGAAGGTATTTGGGTTGAAACGTCGCCGGTAAATAAAAATATGGGGGCAGATATTTTCCTCGCCTTGGTATTTTTGCTAAACATTATATATGAAGAGAGAGAAAGGCGCTGATACTTGTAGAGAGTGAAGATGTTGATTGATTGATTGTGGCGAATTATTTGGCAAAGATCAGTATAGTGCCTCCGTTATCTTAACACAACTGCGTACATATATAAATAACTAAATAACTAAAGGCACAATTAATCACCTCATGACTAAATAAAATACTTTCTTGGCCCAACGTTGTCTAGGGCACCATGTAACTGTAGTATCCTGGAACTTATCGGTCACCCTGTAGAATCAAGTTAATTTTGAGCATAAAAATCGTGATTGATCAAATAAAAAAACTTACCTGCGTGACTTGAATGCAAGGAAGAGGTGTGTATCCCACATCATCATCCCCAAGAATGAGGTCTGGTACTCTGCTTCGCCTTTCATTGCTTGAATAGAGATTGCCAGTGCTTCCAAAGCTCTCTCCTCGATGAATAAACATCTTTTAAAGTATTTATTATCGAGGAACTCACTAATCAACTAAATACGTCTCGTTCTTATAGGATCTGGTGTCTATGAGAAATATTCAATTACTCATTATTGTGAGAAGCCTCTTTATTTATAATCATTGGTTCGCATAAATTCCAAGATGAGCTTTGCGTATAATTCTGATGTATATTTCAGTGTTATGTTGTTCTTTGTTAATGGAGAAGCTAATTGTTATTTTTACGACTAAGCTTCTCTTAGTATTTTTCTAATAAAAAAATATTAAGGAATTGAGTTCTGTCTGTTATTACAGGGATTCTGCACAGCGAAAATCTCGTATCGATCGATCCATTTATAACTAATAAATTCAAGAATTTATAGCATATAATCATATGAGTGAATATCCTTTAAAGTTTATTTCCAACTAACTTCTTTTTATCAAATGTCTGTTTTAAAATTATAAAAACTATCTAAACAATAGGTAAGTTCTACATCACTCAAAGAAACCCGTTGAAATTTATTACTCAAGCTACCTTTAGTGATTGAAAATATCACATATAAAGAATGCTTAATTGCAGTAATAAACTAGTTTCTTACAGTTTAAGCTGAATTTGATTATCTTCTGCTAATATAAACATCAGAAAGTCTCAAATACTAAAGTAATTCATTTCTTTAGAGGTAAGAAAACGTGACTTCATTTTTAATCGAAACAAATTTGGATCAAAGTCTAAAAACTAATTATAAAGAAGTTTATCACAAAATAATTTATTCGAGTTTAACAACATATGATATCTTATTTGAGGTAACTAACACATAGGCACAACTAAATCACAAAAATTGGCCACGAACTTAAAGATTTTCAGTTTTGTTTCTCTTCCAAAATTATAATCAACATTGACTTGGGAATTACGAAAATTAGAATTATCTTTTCATATTTTTTTGTACACAGCTTTTAAAGGGTCATTTATGTTGTAGTTAATTCGCTCTGGAGGAGGCAATGCCCATCAATGTGTCTCTTTTTCATGTGGTCACGCAATCTGAAAAAAAGAAGGTATTTGAGTTTTAATTTTAGCTATTACGAATCGTTTGCAATCCTGTGGGACAAAACTCCCTCTTCCCCCCCTTCCCTCCCGCTTGTTTACCTCAATTTTTTTTGCTGACAAATTTAATAAATAATTCCTCTTAATAAACTCTAAATAAAATAGGCAATTTTTTTTGGTAACACTTCAGTTTTGGTGCGCACGGTAGGTGGCGCTGTTTATAGGCTACAATTTTGGGCTACAATATATATCTTATGACGTCAGACGGTAGCGTCAGATATGAACAATTACGGTGTTGTGTTTTTTTGTATATGAGTATATACTGGGGGGCTGCGCCTCCGAGACCCCCTAATTGATTGAAACTCAGGATCATCGCAGGGTGGTTTGCCCCGCAGTAATATCTCCTCCACGAGCAGTCCCCTTGAAATTACTGGGGTTTTTTTCCCCAACAGATTTTTACTGGCAGAAAAACCTAACCTAATGACAAACAATACTTACTTTTTAAGGTTTCTTGATTAGATTATGCGCCTCTAAATAATCTAAAAGTATTTCGCAGTCATGCAAAATATATCCTAATTCAAAAAACGAAGAAGCACAACTAGAGCACGAAAAAGCCATAACGAAAGAGAAACAAATGCTAAGTGGGTTTTATTTATAGCTATAACGTTGCCAGTAAGAATTATTATCGTTCACTGCGAAACAAAAAATACGAAAAAAACAAAAACAATAAAAGACATCAAGAAACCTTACCTAACTTAGAAAAAACTATAAACGAGCAGAGGCGCAGATATTTAGTAAATAATACTGATTAAAAGTTACAAATCCCCAAAACAACAAAAAAATATAACGCCGTAATTGGTCACATCTGAAGCTACCGTCTAACGTCATAAGAGATATATTGTAGCCCAAAATTGTAGCCTACTAACAGCGCGACCTACCGTGCGCCCCAAATCTGAAGTATTACCTTTTTTTATTATCAATTTGGTATTTTTTTTAGAAGAGTTAGAGGCATAATGAGTACTAAGTACAGGGATCCCCATCAAATGGGGAAAAGAAAAATCCAATTTATTTTCCAATTTGAAATTGCAATAGCAACGAAGGCCCTTTCACACAAAAGATTAGTATGGAGATATCTGTATAGAAAGTAGTGAAGGAAGACGAACTGAAAATAGTGGAAGAAATTTAGCTGCAGGTCTTCTTGCACACTCCGATGCCTGGAGGTTGTACAACTGCCGGCACTGGTGGCGGAATGGACTGCGTTGCCCTCTTACGTGATGATCCCCGTACTGAGTTAGGAACAATTGCTTGACATGCAAAATGGTTCTCTTGGAGTACCTGGGGTCTGATGCTTCCACTCTCTAGCGGAGTAAATTGAATGCTAATTGAGGTCATGTGCATAACAGCTTCAAGGATAAAGGTGAGAAGCCATGGGTTAATAATATATATTTGTTGTACTATGTTAATAAGAAAAAGGCATCTTAGCCAATATAGATTTTACCAATGGCTGTCGCATTATTTGGCTGTGATTAAACGTTTTACAAATAAATATTTCGACTATTAAATTATTTTAGCTAAGAATCAGCGCTATACCGTATTCACCAGTAAACTTTACTTCCTCCACAGACTACTACTAATACTACTACTGCTTCCCCTTTATAGAGTAGAAGTGTGTCTTCAGTAAACCAATTGTTTACCACGTTTACAAGGAATCGTGGCAGCAGTGTAGAAACTTCCACTCTTCACTCTCCCATCGCAATACACGGAACCATTTGACTGATCGTGAGGACCCGAGATATTTTCAAAGTTCCAGATGAAAAGTTTTTGTAAAAGGTGGATCGATTCATTTAATACACTCACTCGCTAAGCATGTATTAGTCATTTCCATTTATGCCTTTTGCAGTGTAAAGGCGAATATTAACTACATTGCCAACCACATAGGGGTTAATCGGTCATTACTTGTTTTGTTGCCTACTAGAGAACACCCTTCAGTATAGTGTTTAGGGCACTTGCTGAGAGGCAGCAAAACATTCCTTCATTTTTTCACTAGTTGCTGTTATTCTATTATTGCAACATTAATGTTCTAGCTCTCTAAAATTGAAACATCATCTGAATTGCTGGCATAACTATTGGGAACATAAATGTGAAACGTCAGTTGCAAGTGATTCCTCTGAATTTTAGTAAACGGTAGTAACAACTAGACCATTCATGTTAGGAATACACCTAAATATCACAGCCTAAATCATCACTACCCACCACGAGGTCTAACATATGGAAAAACAGCGTGGCTTTAAAGCTCCTTGGGGATCTTCATAAATGAACTATGCAAGTTCTATGGTCGATACACCATCTCATTTCGATCTTGATGTTGCTTTCCTTGAGTAAATGATTAAGATTTACATCCTTTGCTATGATAGATGTTGAAATTTATGCACGGCATTTGGGACTATAGATGTTTAAACGCTGTTGTAGCCTGTCTTCGAAGAAATATCAATCCAAGTAGAGACTGTATTCTTATTCTTTGAACTAGCAATCCCGATCTGTTTTGGTGTGGCCATGGTTAAAATTCTACAAACTGATCAATATTTAGTCGGTCATGCAATTTCTTTGTCGATGAAAAATTGCTATAAACGAGTAAACATTGCTAGGAGCTAAGGCCATTGTTTCAACCCCAAAAAGAGAAGACAAGACTCAGAATTGTTCTCGTCTGAACTCCAAGGTCTTTCATTTCCCCCACTTTCCGTTCACTCGTACTAACCAGGGCTAAGCGTCGTGTAATAAAACGCATAAATATTAGATAAGATAAAGATATAAATCAACAGATAAATAGAATGTATATATTTTACAATTAAACAAATTCATCAAATTGTTTTATCATTTAATTATCGAAATAATAATAAAACTAACAAGAACATCTCGGTCAGAATATTCATAGGAATAGCTCTAGAGAGAAAGATAAGGTCGGGGTGAAGTAAAGAGATGTGAAAGTAACATAACACAAATGTTCCAAATGCAAGATTATTTAAGCCAGAGGAAAACCTATGCCTCAATACAGAGGTGGGCAGTATTTAAATACATTTAAATACATTAAATACATATAAATACATTCGGGATCATGTATTTAAATACCTTTGAAAGTATTTAAATACAATGTATGTAAATAATTTTTGCAAATACCTTACTGATAATAGGTTTATATAGCGGTTAAGAACTTGTAATGCATGTTTTAAGCTGTCGCAACTTGTATGACACAAAAGGTTGAGTGCGTGCTCCGGTGAGGGAAGAGTGCTTACATCAGTTCAAATTAAGTTAACAGATGGTCACAGTTGTGTTCGGTTGTATAGTGAGAGTGCTCAGCGTTATTTCCCATGCTGCATGGCAACTTCAGCTTCTTCGAAAGAGTGTGAAATGGAGAGATTAGACAATAAGAAAGACGAGGAAGATAAAGAATCATATAATCATAGTCATCCTTTACTAAATGGTAAATCTTTTAGGGTGAAATCTTCCGACGGAAAATAATGAAGTGTGTATGTATATCATTGTCGTAGAATGACTCCTGACGATACCATATATTACACTATTCGTTGAGGGAACTTCCTTAATTATCTTTAGAGTGCGTTTACTGTCTGGCGGCCGATATTAGGTATCTTCGATATGCTTAAGAAGTGGAACTGAGCTCAAGGATAATAATAGTGCTATCATTAATAAAATAGAGTTTTATTAATAATAACTATAAACAATACACAAAAACGGAAAATATTGACATAAACAGAATGGAAAGGGTCGTGAAGACTCGGGCTAATCCAAGGATTTAAGGGATTAAAAAAGGTAAAACAAATATAGAGTTAAAGAGATGGGATGGTTCGATAAACAATTTAAAGCACCGGATAGAATTGACAAAAGGGATCAATACTCAAAAGGTGACGTTTGGCTTACGTAACTTTTCATTAGGGTGCAGTGGAAGGTACTTGAAGGAATATTCGGTCCGCTGGCGAGTTCCAGCCGAAGGGGGGGGGGGGGGGTAAAAGGATCCTGACGAGGCGTCTTGGAAAGGAGAACCGTTACTCGACGAACGGCTTGAAGAACAATGGCTGTTCTACTTTGTTCTCTTCTGAACAAAGGGGGGAATGAGAACCGTCTCTTGTCTACGGGCTCAAGAACAATGGCTGTTCTAATGTTGTTCTCCTTGAACAACAGGGGGGGTGAGAACCGTTTCTTGGCGAAGGGCTCAAAACGAACAATGGCTGTTCTAATGCTGTTCTCCTTGAACAACAGGGGGGAATGAGAACCGTTTCTTGGCGAAGGGCTCAAAACGAACAATGGCTGTTCTAATGCTGTTCTCCTTGAACAACAGGGGGGGATGAGAACCGTTTCTTGGCGAAGGGCTCAAAACGAACAATGGCTGTTCTAATGCTGTTCTCCTTGAACAACAGGGGGGGATGAGAACCGTTTCTTGGCGAAGGGCTCAAAACGAACAATGGCTGTTCTAATGCTGTTCTCCTTGAACAACAGGGGGGGATGAGAACCGTTTTTGGCGAAGGGCTCAAAACGAACAATGGCTGTTCCAATGTTGTTCTCCTTGAACAACAGGGGGGGGGGGATGAGAACCGTTTCTTGGCGAAGGGCTCAAAACGAACAATGGCTGTTCTAATGCTGTTCTCCTTGAACAACAGGGGGGGGGGGGAAGCCTTGGGGACTTGTCGTCGGAAAGGCTCGAACCTTTGGCACTCAAGGAATATTGTCCTCCTTCTGGACAAGTGATGGTGAATCTCGAGGTCGAGGTCCCTTGGCGCACAAAGGGAGAGAGGGTCGTGGTGATGTTTCGCGACGAAAATCTGGATCTCCAATCTGATCTTAGTGGTAAAGTTTCCATATAAATAGCCAGGACATCTCCTTGGCGTGGGGGAAAATGGAGTGGAAGCTTGGAGGGAACGCACAGCCGGGCCGGGGAACAATGCCTTATCTGTTCATAAGCCTAACTCGATCTGGCGAGGTCGGCGTATGGGGGCGAACGGGGGGACGATAACCTCTTTGTTTAAACATTGGCATCCGGTAGCTGAGATAAGACTCCAAGCCTCGAATCGAAGATGCACGTGGGCAGCATCGTGGTTTTAAATAATACGGGGTAGGAGTTGAAATTAAACGCAGCTTCAACTCGTTCTATTACAATCATGCAATGCCGAAATCTCTGCGGCGAACAATGCTACTTCAAATCTAAGCATTTATTTGAAGGTAATAAATATTAAAGCTAATTAGATGATACTTAATTTAAGAGACAAGTTTCACTTGTTCTTATTTTTAAAAATGGCAAAATTGCTAGTAGCTAACGATAATGTTAAGTAGCGTAGGTTTACCATGCGCGAATCTAACTGCTTCCTTTTGCAATATCTTTATTTATAGTATATGCTGATTGAATTTAACGTGAATTATGGCAACGTGAAACAAATTTCCTTCATTTATCTGATCATGTACATTTATCAACAGAGAAAGCATCATGCTTCGATACAAAAAGCTGATAATTACGTGACAGCTAAAAGAAAAGTTTCCAAAAGAAAATGTTTAGATTAGACGATGGTCCTTCATGCATGGTGTTAAAGAAAAGACATTACCGGAGTGTTTTGGGTTAATTACTGAGAAGGTCAAATAATCTGTTGTTGATTGCAGATTTTATCATACAAGGTGTGCAACCCCTATCAACCATGGAGCAACCAGCTTTTGTGAGATTAATTAAATGTGAATTCTGAGTTACGAATGTTCATTAAAATTATAGTATTATTATTTAGTACAGGTTAAGCTCTTATAATGACCGAATACTAAAGCGTTTGGATCATTGGTCACTACGGAGGCTATATAACGAAATTAAATAAAGGAAGACATATACAAACAACAGAGCTTAATATATTGCAATAATTTCATGAGAATCCACATTCCTACGTATATTCTTAAAGTGCACTATCATTTAATGAAGATATTATTGAATAAAAGTTTTCAAGAATAATTTGTACAATTATCGATCGATTATATGTAGTTATTAGATGAATTCCTATAACGATGTATTTTGTTATAGTAGCAATACCTCTATCGTTATGTCAAAAATATCATGTCCACCCATCAAAAATGTAGGAAATAAAGCTTGATAATGTATATATTACTAACAAAACTGAAATTCAATATTTTACTATGTAATTCTGAATATCACGGACTAATAATTTATTAATGAATTAATTTATCAGTCCTATATAGCTATAGGATATTCATATAGTTACATTTTATATATAAAATTTTATATGCCTACCATATATTCTCATTTCACTATGAAAATCAATTTCACTCAAAATAATCACACATTCCACTACCACAGGTCTAAATTCTTCAGTTGACTTCATTTCAAGGCGGACGCTAGGCCGAAATCTTATAGAAGAAGAGAGAGGGACAAGATCTCTACTGAAGAATAAACTAGACAGCACCTCTCACTTATGTCTTACTGCAGATATTTGGTCAACTCGTCACCGTAGTGTTTTGGGCGTTACAGTTCATTGTGTATGTTAAGATATTGCTCTTTATGAAATATGAAATTGAAAATGTCTTTATAGTTAGGGAGTTATCAGCTCTTGGCTCAATGAAGACCTAATTGTTGGTGGAATTTTTCTCGATTATATTAATATGTAAAATTTATGGGAACATTTATGAGACAAACATTGGACTGTTATTTCATTTTTTTTTCAGCATGAGGAAGCTGCTCTTGTCCGTTACAATAGAGTATTGGGCCGGGTCATACTCAAGAAATTTATGAAACTGGTGATAAGGGGTATGTAAATGATGAAGAGGGGTGAAAAGAACATACTTTTGTCAGAAAAGTTAAACTCTGATTGATCTACCCTACATCAATTTGAAGTGGAAATATTGTTAGTTCTGGGTCTTTTACTATATTTTGCTATTATTTTAGTTACCCATCAAAGATCAAATCTACCATTTTATATCATCAATACATTTATGTAGTCTGAAACATATTTGTATAAAAATATGTAAAAATGTATTAGAGATATATAAGAAGTAGGAAACTTGCTAAAAATGGCCCTTAATTTAGTTTGGTCTAACTCCAAAATTGCAAGTAGCCAGTACTCATTACTCAGTGGAAGGCAATATTCCAGTAGTGTTGCCAGTTCTAGTAACTATTGTAACTGGTAACTGTTTATAGAGCAGTTACATTTTATTTTAATTATAGTAAAGTCTGTGGACCATTTTAGAATGACATATAATTATTTGGTAGAGATTATTTCTTAATCTAGTCCCATCTGTTCATTTGCAGATATACCTACGATTAGTGTGACAATGGCGAAAATCAAGAAAGGGTCCAAATCAAGTTGTTATCTGACTAATTTTGTTGGGACTGGGCAAGAGCTGATGGTGTCTGAGTTACCAACAATAAGAGATATTTTGAGGTACGGCATCTACCTGAGGGAGCAAAGTGAAGGTGACCGGAGAAATTATGAAGTGGACCAGCTGGTAAAAGACATGTATCAGGACTCAATTAATCAGTGGACCAAAGCTAATGCTCTCTCCAAACCAACTGTTGTAAATCAAAAGGTCACAATAATATCAAAGCTTAAGGTGTGGAAGGAGGCAGTAAAGATTTCCCTTAGTAAAAGAAAAATTGAAGTAAAAGAGACGTTCATTGGAAAACTAGATAAGTTATTCGATATATTGACATGCAGATGTCAAATTTCCAGTTGTAGGGAAGTAGGTTGTAATGGCTATGCGACTGAAGTCCACGTTAACTGCTGTTGTAGTAAGGAGAAAAAAATACTTACTAGGGAACTGGCCCCTATTATAGGACAAACGAAGAAGTTTGGAAGTAAAAGTACCTTTAAAATCGGAGGTCCTAATATTCCGGAGCATAATAGACAATTAAGAGTTTCAGAAAGGAAAGAAAAAGAAAGGATAGCAGAAAGAGAGAGAAAAAGTAAGGAGAAAAGCGCTATTTTAGCAGGAAAAGCTGCAAGGAAAGAAATCGAGCATTTTCTGGCAGAAGGTAAAGATCTGGAGGCAGAAAGTTCTGATCGTGACAACAGGTTTGGGTGATGAAGTCACTAACCTAACCTAACCTAACCTAACCTAACCTAACCAGGAATAGAAAGAATTATGATGATATTCAAAATATTTCTCTTGCTAGTATAAGGTATGGTGTCAGGTTGAAACCACCAGCAGCTATAGCAATAGCAGCTTTAATAGATGTTGGATTTATTATGAGGAAGATACAAGTAAAGTAATTAATAAGAATAAAGTTAAGAGAACACAGGAAAAGCTAATGACATTTATTCAACATGAGTGTGAGGAAAACTTGAGGAAGGATGGGGGAATTTCTTGTTTTCTCTTTGATGGACGAATTGATGTGACAAATTTTATGATGGAGGCAGAGGGAAGTGAAAAATTGTTTCTAGCAAAAACAAAGGAGGAGCATTACATTGTCATCAGTGAGCCTAGGAGCAATTACCTCTTCTACTTTGTTCCAGAAAAGGCTACAAAAGAAGAATCACATGCAGATCGCTAAGGCTATGTTTGGATGGCTGAGGGAAAGGGGTTTGGATTAAAGCTTAATGCCCATTGGAGGAGACTCCACGAATGTAAACAGGTATAAATGCTGGAGTAATGCGAAAAATGGAGCTCCATTTGGTGATAAAGCTTGTTTGGTTGGTCCGTAACCTTCACACTGAAGAACTCCATCTCCGTCATTTAAATATCAACCTGGATGGCCTAACACTATCTGACAACAGATATTCCGGACCAATAGGAAAGTTCATTGACTCTGTTACAGACTCGGATATCAACCCAAATTTCACTCAAATATCTTTACGTCCTCCTCTTACCAAGATACCTCAGGAAGTAGTGCAAGATCTTTCCATTGATCAACACTACGGCTATAGAATTGTATCGGCAATCAGAGATTGAGTGCTTCCTACAAGGCTTCCTCTATTGGAAATAGGACCAGTAAACTACAGTCGCTGGCTGACCACAGCTAACATACTCCTTCGGCCGTGGATGTCAAAGCAAGAGCTCAAAGGATAAGCCTTTAAAAATCTACGTCTGATTGTTGAGTTCATCATTGATGTATATTACGCATGCCGATTTAACTATAAGATTGAGCACTCTTGGACCGAGGGACCTAGGCCCATTCTTTATCAACTTCACTGCCTTAAGTCTCAGAGGTGGGAAGTGTTGGATATTGTTTTGCCAACTATCAAGAGATCAGCTTAGTATGCATAGAGTAAAGCCATCCTCCAAACCCTCCAATGCTCTGAATATGAGGCGGAGAGAACTAAAGGGGTGAAAAGAATCCATACGATTAGGGGAGAAGGAGACATAGATAGTAAACTGGGAAACTAATTTCTAAGGCTTAAAAGGACACTAGACATTAATTGTGATGCTACCAAGATTGGAGATCTGATCATTTGGTCAGAGGATGTCTCTCTGCCACCTCACACTTGCTCTTTAAGTACTTCTGAATTGAAAAACTTCATTGACTCTCCTATGAAAGTACCTGACTGGCCTTGTCACACACAGAGCATCGAGATGGTTGTAAGAATTGTGAATGAGGCTTGTTCCAAGTATTTCTCACATGAAAAGAGGGATGCAAGAATCAGGGAACAAGAGATAAGTAGACGTCTGATTTCCAGGAATCAGTCAAAGCAAGTTTTATGTTCTCAGGTGAAGTTTAACTTTTAAATATAACCCAAAATGACCCATGCAGCTATATGTGAATCTTTGCATAAACTTTTCTCACTAAATAAACATGTAAATTTGAAGTTACTTTGTGTTTGTGTATACTTGGATTAAATAAAAATAGGTTACATAAGCTCGTGAGGAAAGAAAAAAATTTACTCTTATTTAAATGGAAATTGATGCAAGTAGGAACAATTGTACATATAACAAAATAAAATTCTTTTTCAAAATTTACACCGGAAAATCTATCATTTAAGCACCTATCATTAATGAAAATATATGGTTGCTCCAAAGTATGACCCGCCCTAGTGGAGTATTGGCATGCTGTCGCTTCAAAGAAGAACATAACTACATGAAGATTGCTGAACATATGGAGAATATCATCCCCTGCAGAAAACCACGAGCACCGTCGCTGATTTCGGATCAGATTTTGTTAAAGCCTTAAGGAATTTGCAGTCACTGCTGCAAATGTGTCTTCAGAGTCATAAGATGGAATCCATGTAGGTAAAGAAGATCAGGGTGAGCACGAGCTGGATTATAGTTATTTAATTAGAAGCTCGTTAAATCAGAAAGAAGGCCTTTTGTCTGACCCCTGCCGCTTTAGCCTGCCTAAGCATGTGCGCTGTGCTTCACACACACTTAGTATCGTCGCCACAAATGATGCAAATCAGGCATTGAAAATATCTTCTTTTGCAAATACCAATCATGCTGCAATGACGAAATGCTCAGCTCTATGGAACAAAAGCGGTCGTTAAAAATCAGCATAGATTATAAAAGCTGTTACCGGGTGGAACTCTATATTTGTTGCATTGCCATTACTTTTAAAACACAAGGACAAATTAAATCAACTCATGACGTTCCTTGAACTTCCAGTGTTTAGAAGCCACGAAATTGAATTTCTTGGGGAGTATGTTTTAGGTTTGGCTCCTATTGCAGTGGAAATTGATCGCATACAGGGAAAAAAAAACTGTTTGTATGGAGAATTGCTCTCTACCTTGCTCGCTGTGGAGAAAAAGCTTAAGAGCCTTCAGTCACGTTCTCTGAAATTTTGCTATCCATTCTTCAAACTCTGTTAGATAGATATCAGTATTTCATGGGGCAGTTCAAGTCGCCAAGACTCTGTTAAAAATATTGATTCAAGTGATTGAGAATTTAACAGAGGGTATCGGGCAGTTACCATTATTTTGGATTTGCAAAGCCCACTCAAACACGATCAACCGCAGATTTAGAATTGTTCAGTTACTTCAGATTTCAAATAAAACACTTCAATGTTTATATAGATATCCAAACATAAAAGGTTATATATTAAATACAACGCCACCCTTCCGTCATCAGTTCCTGTGGAAAGGCTCCTCCTTTTAGGAGGAATAACCTTATATGAAATATTAAAAAAAACAAGATATACTAACGGTAGATAGCGGTAGTTTAACACCATCTGGCTATTCGGACTGGCTTTAAGCTGATCTTAGGCTCTTTGGGGGTTCATGTTTCTGTAGTTGTATTTTATTAAGGTTAAGCCTTATTGTACTCCTGAATATCGCAAATAATAATATATTAATTCAATTAAATCGAGCGATTATAGTAAACGCAGCAACTTGTCGGTATACACAGAGAGAATTTCGATGGAGACATTACAAACTCTCGGCTTTAAAGCCAGGATAAACCTAGTTAGTGTTGAATAGAGGCAAAATCTAAATAATATAAAGCTGCAAAACAATCAATTATGCAATAAAGCAAAGTATTTCTGCCTTTAAAATGATTAATGCCCAAAATATTCTGAGGCTAAGAATTGATTTAATTACTTGAATTGAATTTGTACCTCACCACTAAGATTTGCAACTTAAGTCAATGAGCTGAGATTTCAAACACTTTTGTACCGCAAATTGCGCGAATAAGAACCGAATTTGGTGAAACTAAAATGAGCTGAATTGAATTAATACATTAAATTGAGTTAAATAAATGATCAAAATGAATTTAACTATTTAAAGAGTTAACTTTAAATAGGGATTTAAATTTCTTGGCCACAACTAAATGAGCTTAAAGATAATCTGCTTTAATGCAATCATGTGAGATATTTTGCCTTATTGAGAGTTGCCAGTGCATTTATGCATGCGGGTTGGATCAGGAAATAGTGTGTAGGACAGATCTAGGTGTGCTCCTGTATGTGTGTTTTTGTATGATCGTTTTTGGATGTGATTAGATTTCTTTATTTCGTTTCTTCAGTCTGGAATTTCTCTCTTCTTCGCAGTAGTAATTATCGGTTGAATTATCTTGCGAGTTTGCTAACACGTCAGGGATAATTCAAATTCTTGAACATTAAGTTTGTGGGGTGAGGGATTTATTGGATGAAAAAAGGTGTAAATAAAGGCTGGAAAAGGGAAAGAGGTGACTCTAACAGACAGATAGATTGGATACCCATTGTTGATCCTATCGCATTTTTTAAATGAAGACTTGCTAAAAATTAAAATGGTACATTGTACAATGGTGGGCATTAGTTAAAAGTCGTATAAAACATAGTAAAGTACAATAAATTAATTTATTTTGAATTTGAGATCAACAATAACCTGAAAATAAAAAACAAGGGAATTCAACACAAAAATCTCCTAAGAATAACCCATTTCTAGTTTAAATTCTTTCTTTTAGCGACCAGATCTTGACTTGAAAAGAGCTGTAGGGAAGGAAATTGAGTGAATTCCTATTAGATAGACAGGTAACAATATAAATGCTGATTTATTGTGTTATCTTGATTGTATAATTTCTTGAACTCGACCTCATGTTTCACTTCATGGCCTTCTTTTATGGAGGAGCTAATACATTTTTTAGTTTCTAATGCTTGAATAGGGCTGTATGCAGGTTTTCAATTTCGTTTCTGTGCCCCCATTCCACCTATTTTCCTGGTAGCATATAAGCTTGTTTGTTGCTCTCAATGACTTCGTGTGTAGCTGTGTATAATGGAGGAAATCTATCACGTAATATTTGTCTCTCACAGAGACGTGTGTAGTTCATATATTTTTGTGTGCCAAGAACTAATGGATGTTTGGATGGATCGTATTTTTGTGAGGCGAATAGGACTCGTGGGACGCGCGATGCGAAGTCATAGGCCATATCAGTAAAAAAATCTCTGCGTTTTGGCGATTTGCCCTATGCCATAAGAATTGTTGGCAAATTGCGTAATCACTTATAAGTGGACCATTTTCCAACGAGATTCGATTTGATTGACCTATGAAATCTTTCAAAAAATTGAATTACTATGATGATTATCAAGTGAGATATAGATATGCTTAGTGACCGTAACCCTCAAAAATTGATTAATGGGTTCCGATTTGAGTTTTGGGACCTTGTCTGATTTTTTTTGTGTGGACGCTACAAAACGTGCAGCATAATTGTTGAAAAGGTTTGCGATTAATAACTTTGACATGATATCCTTTATGTAGAAAGCCTCTATCCACTTTTTGAAAGGACATATAACCTTGACAAGGTATCTCTATTCTTCGTTAGTCGTAGAAAATGGTCTAAACCATTTAATATATAAGGTATCTCAATAGAATCATCTTGACTCGGGGACAGGTCCCTAAATGAGTCAAATTATGATAATCGTAGTCAAGCCTACAGAAATCTAATGAATTCACAAACGATATTACATAGTTACATCTTTTATGACATTTGGCACCAATGTATATTATTAGTAAAATAACATTATCATAATTTTTTGCTGTACCTTATTCTTTTAATCTGCCGAGCCATCACAAGAGCAACAATCAACAAGTCACTAAAGAGCTGCAACTGATGTTGGTCATAGCTTATGCAGCACGAAAGCTATACCTGCCTTTAATGTAAACTCCATAATCCTAGTAAATTTATAGAAAATTATTCCCATTATGCAGCATAATAACCATAAGACTTATCTTTGAAAAATCTATGAACAACCTCATGTTACGTGGATCATGAAAGATGTTCAGGGCCAGCATTAATCATTGATAATTTCACTGTCCATTAATATGTATATATATTACGACTTGGGTACTCAACTATGCATTATTCTTTGAGTGGATCTAAACCTGTACAATGTCTTGTACTGCCCCTTTAGTCATGAATTGTAGTTAGAAGGATGAAAATGGCTCATTGTAGATCTTGTGTAATTGATGGACGAAGAAGGGAAATTCATTTCCTTCTCATCTAGCTCAAATAAGATAATCTTGGCGCATAAGGATCTGGAAATCTTTCCAACATGGCACTGGGCAAATATATGGCTGAAAGTTTGGATACTGCAGTCTGCATTTTCTCTTCTACCAGATTTATTTCTTAATTGGGAACCATGAAAAGTGTACATTATTGTGATGATGTGGAGGTTTTCTCTGTATCATTAGTACGTCAAAAGGCACTCACTTCCTTTCCTGTACAACCACTCGTTAATATAATTTCACAAGTGTTGCAGCATAGGCGAAGGACACACTTCTTTTTCTAATTGTCTATTCGGCCTCTGAAACATAGGTGGCGGTTTTTTAACTATTGCACATACACTGCAATTGTTCAAGGACCAGGTAACTTCAAGACAGACAAATACAAGAGATTTTTTGTCTAGATTACACAGGTAAGAGGTATAAAAGAGAACAGAATTAAAAATACTTAATAAATCTAACTAAAATCCACAATAGTACATAAAAATACATTACAATAAAGCCTCATTCGCCAGCTAAAGTACCATTGCGTGCATGCACATACACCCCGTTTACATTTGTCTGGGGCTTGAAAACATCATTTCATTCCCATTGAAACAGAATTAGCTAAGATTTTATCAAATATGTTTTTAACATTTTGGCCGTATATCAGTGTTATTCAATTGATACATATTTTAATAATTTTGTTTATATAATAATTAATTCTGTATTTGATAAAATTGATCTATAGAATAACATAATTTGTTCCAATTTTAAAAAAATTCTTAGACTAATATACAAATTTACTGCACGTTCTATATAGGCAGCTGTAATCATGCCTAAAGCGTTTACATCGTATCATTATTGCTGTATCTCTCTTGGCTCGAAATGACTATGAGCTATTTGTTGTCAGAGGTTTGAGTGGAGATGAATAGTGACTTATTATTGCAATATTAAGCACAAAAAACAATGGCTTGATTGCAAACAAAAGAAATTTTCTACCCGGAGAAATTCTATGATTTTCTAGTGATTAAATCTATATTAACATATTTCATGCGCTAATTTTTAGTGACCAGTGTGTTATTTAACTCAAATACCACTTTATTATAAGAACAATAGCAGAGGTCACTTTAAGTTAAGAAAGGTTACCTAAGTGAAGGGGCGCTAAAAGTATTTTCAAAGTAAATACACAGGTATCTCATTCTTTGAGACTGACTAGTGTACTGTCTATATGTTAGATAGGATGGCAGTATCAGGAAACGTATTTATTTTTACAAAGACCTATTCACTAAATCAGGCTCCGATTTCATAAATTTACTTAATTGTTGATCTCAATGATAATTGGATTCCCAGAAAGAGAGTGGGATTTAACATAAAACTGACCATCCGAAAACTTATAAATCACTCGTCGCAATTCTCTGCTTTCTGATCACTACAAATGAGGATTGTTTTCAGCCTTGGAGAAAGTATTCTGTCAGAAAATAACATTTAGCAAAATCAGGAACCAATTAATGTTTTTCCATTATTGATTGGTTCATTTGGTTATGTGATATTCAGTTTTCAGATTTATTAATTACATTTGCTATGTTGCAATGCTTTTAATTGTAGATAAAAAAGGTTACTCCAAAATTCCTAGATATTTGGACTAGTTCAGTTAATCTTAAATTGACTAAAATTCCAACTTTAAAAAAAGTTTTGAATATTCTTCCAAAGTTTGATTCTACGTATGTTCTAGAATAAAAAAACACAACCATAATCAAGGGAAACAAATCTTACTGAGAATATACACACAAAAACCTCCGATGATTTTACTTTGTCTACTTGTATATTTCCGAATTTTATTCTCCTTCCTTTCAACCTATTACTTTTTTCTCTTCCTGTAATGATGCAGCCACACGAATTTTATAGTCTTTATTATTCAGTTCTTTTTTGCCTCCTTTTTATTATATTTGCCACCATTTTCAGCTGTGAAAATTTATTGCGAACAAAGTAATTGCGAGAAAAGATTTTCAAAACTTTAAGGATTCTATAAACTTTCTGAAGGATTCAAAAGGATGTCAATTTCGCGAAGTTTTTGTATTTGCACTTGAAGAAAGTTAGATATTTGAGCATAATTTGATTCACTCACGACAAGAGCGATTGTTATTGGGTTATCCTTTCCTTGTTATGCTGACACTCATATGAAGTCAGAGTTTAAGGAAAAAGAATTGTAACGATTAATGACAAAAGCATTGTAACCATTAACAAAAAAAACATTGCAATAATGAATGATATAAGCATTGCAATAATTATAGACAACGGTAATGCAATAATTAGCCACAAAAAAGAATTTCAATATTTAACGACAAAACTTTGCAATGATTCATAAAACAATCATTGCATTAATGAATAAAAATAATGCAATAATTAATGACAAAAAGAGCGCAAAAATTAACGAAAAAAGCATCGCAATAATTAACAAAAACAGCATTGCAATAATTAACAACTAAAGTATTGTAATAATTAACGACAAAAACACTGTAATAATTAAATACAAAAGCACGAATAATTAACGTCAAACTCTTTGAATAAAATAATCGGAAAATCATTGAATAAATATAATTAACGACAAAATAATTTAAATAATTAACGAAAAAAACATTGGAATATTTAAGGACACAATCATTGCAATAATAAACGACAAATATTATCGTAAATCTTTTCAGCGACAAAATAAAATCACCTTCTCCATCAACCGCTTTTCTTATTGCTCCCTCCTTCTCCGTGTGGACCCACTGCGCCCTGAATGCCAGCAGACAGATCTGTGCTTCTAAATTTTGCATACATTTTCACTTTTCTTATCTTCACCACTTTCGTTATAGACTTCCCTCTACAAAAAAATATCCGATATATGCCCTCGTTGTTTTTGCTTTAAATTCGAAAAACTGCATGAAATGGTTATGTTGACCTAGATATTTTTCAGATGAGGAGCATGATTTCGACAGGGTCTAGATGATGAAGCACCCCATACTTCGGATCCCACAGTAAACACTTTGTCCCCACTAAGAAAGGCATAACACAATTGGGCAGGTTTGGAGTAAAAGCGCTAATAAAACGCCCACCTAAATCTTTTTTTAATCAGCTTCACTTCTTTTAAAAATGATTATTAAATGGCTAGCGAGATTTTTAAGGGCTTACAAAGAGATTGCGAGTTTGATCAAAAGCTTAATAAGATGTTGCTTTTTTAAAAGCTTGATAAAGAGAGTTTTGTAAAGTGGCCTTATTAGAGGAGAAATGGCCTTCTCTTTTAATTAACCGTCCTTATGCCTTTGATATGTTAGTCACCAGATGGCACGCCCCCTTCCCCCCTAAAAAAATCCAAAGTTGATCAAATAGGCTGGTTTGGAGATGTATAGTTATTTGATATTGTAAACGCCTAAAACTTTTGTTATTTCATCACTGCTATCTATGGTTGTTCATTTAATAGGTGAGAATAATCTTCCAAAAGGCTGAGTGGTGGAACCGCTCCATGCAGGAGCTAAACGCTCTGGATATGTTCAATTAGTTTATTCAATCACTTAAAGAAATTCCTCTTGTGAGATCAGGTAGAACATTCGTCTTCATTTTCCGGCCTTTAGGATACTACTAAAAAGTTCCTGACATCAAAGATATTGATCATGTGGTTCACTTATTTATTGAACCTTTACCAAAGCCTCTAGTGGTGGAAGGGCTTGAGAGTTCCAATAATTCCAAGAGCGATGCCGTCAAGAGTTTAGAACTAGTGGCTGGGTCACTCAAGGCGGTAGGGTCGTGAATGAGGTTAAAGACTAAACGCAACCAACAGCAAGACCCCAACGGCGGGCCAAGCAGACATGAGCCTTATAAGATTCCTATGTCTGGTTCCGGCGGAGAAGGGCAGCACCCAGTGGGCAGGTGCGACAAAGGCGGGCCTTGGTGTACCAAGAACCCGGCAGCCTAATGCAACCAGCCTCGCCGACACCGCATGTATCAATGATTTGAGCCGCAGTGAATGCGTTACTGGCCAAGCGCGCGCGCGTGGCCTTCGCGCACCCACAAAGGCCCGAAACAAATTCTTCAGCGAATGGCATTCGTATTTGTCTCTTAAGTCAGCCGAGGAAACCGGATAACTGACGACGAAACCGATGCTTGGACACGAGCTTCAGCCGACGAGGATGATTTTTAAAGGCTCAATAAAGAGGTTGCGACTCTTATTGCTTGAAAAAGAAGTGGCTTGTTTCTATGACTTAATAAAGATGTGCGTTTTCAAAGCTTAATAAATAGACGTCGAGTTTTTATAAGTGGTTAATAATCATTTATTGTTTTATATAGCCTTAATAAAGAGGTAGCGATTTTTTATAGGCTCAATAAAGAGGTGGCAAGTTTTTAAACTGTCAATAAATATTTAGTGTTTTTTAATGGCATAATAAAGAGGTAGAAAGTTTTTTCATACGCTTAATAAAGAGGTGTTTTTTTTAAAGTCTTAATAAAGAGCTAGCGAAGTTTTCAAAAGCTTAATAAAGAGATCTTAAGTTTTTATCTCACGAAAAAGTTGGTCATAAGAAGGAAATATTACTATAATATCTTGATTGAACTTAGGTTTCAATCATGGATGATGCAAGACTTGACATTAAATTTCATTCATATATACTAGTATTGGGTATTGCACAAGTCTTGTTAGACGGGAAACGACGCTTTCAACAAAAGATACAATAATAGTTTTGATGTAGTTAGACATGTTTTTATTGTTTTAACATAAAAATGTATGTTTAAATTGTAATAGTAGTCAATGTGACTGCCTTTGGTGGCGAGCACGTGCTCCAGCTGAGACCTAAAGACCCTCTACACATTAAAGATGAAGTCCTTCATCATGCAAGCACACACGCGACTGACGGGGAACTTTAGCTCTTCAACGTTATTATGGCAAACCTTGTAAACCTAACCTTCGTCATGCACTTACACGTTGTAGTCGAAGGAATTGAGGTCGTATGACTAAGGCAACCAAAACGTCCTTCGACCAAAATTTTATGTTCCCCTCCAACGACTATTGCACGGTCAGGTACGGTCCTGCGGAAAATGCAGTCCTGCCTTGTTCGTCATCTCTCTCATCCAGGGCAGGACTTCTATGGCCAAATTGTCCCTGGAATCGGCAGCGATGAGCCGGTAACCATCCGTGAACAAAGCCCACGGCATCGTCTTAGCATTCGGAGCCACGACAGCGAGCATCATCATGGTTGCCGGAGGCCCGCCTCTCCTGGGAGCAGGATTATGCGACTAACGCCAGAGAGAGTCAAATCAAATGGAAAAGACGAACCTTTTCCCAATAAATATTAATTCGGCGAGAGAAACTTTGAAATTAGTGCCAACTAAATTGGCAAAATTCTTTGTACTTAGTAAATGTGCCTATTGAATTTATAAAATTAATTTCCCTCGAAACCTTTTTATTACTCTATTTGTTTTGGAATTCGATTGACCTTTATCTAGTTATTATTTTTTTGTAAAAAGGTTTCTTCCTCTATTTTAATAATTTTTTAATAGAAAAAAGTCTAAGGTTCTTGGGGGTAAATATTGTAATAACTTTTCGATGGTCTTAATAATTACTCCATACTTAGAAGAGTTATCCCTGAATTCCGATAATTTATAAATATTATTCATAAGTGATACCCCAAATAAATAAAAGGTAATACTTGAGATCAAAAGGCACACGGTAGGTGGCGCTGTTGGTAAGCTACAATTTTGGGCTACAATATATCTCTTATGACGTCAGCCGGTAGCTTCATATGTGACCAATCCCGGTGTTATATTTTTTTTTTGTTTTGGAGATTTGTAACTTTTAGTCTGCATTATTTACTAAATACCTACGCCTCTGCTCGTTTATAGTTTTTTCTAAGTTAGGTAAGGTTTCTTGAGGTCTTTTATTGTTTTTTTCTATTTTTTTGGTTTTCGTATTTTTTGTTTCGCTGTGAACAATAACAGCTTCTTACTGACAACGTCGTAGCTATAAATAGAACCCGCTTAGCAGTTTTTTTCTGTTTCGTTATGGCTTTTTCGTGCTCTAGTAGTGCTTCTTCGTTATTCGAGTTCGGGTTTATTTTGTATGACCGCAAAAAACTTTTAGATTATTTAGAAGCGCATAAACTAATCAAGAAACCTATAAAAGTAAGTATTGTTTGTCATTAGGTTAGGGTTTTCTGCCAGTAAAAAGCTGTTGGGGAAAAAAACAGTAAATTCAAGGGGACTGCTCGTGGGGGAGATATCACTGCGGGAGGACCACCCTGCGATGATCCTGAGTTTCAATCAATTGGGGGTCTGGGGAGGCGCAGCCTCCCAGTATATACTCATATACAAAAAAGTATAACGCCGTAATTGTTCACATCTGACGCTACCATCTGACGTCATAAGACATATATTGTAGCCTATAAACAGCGCCACCTACCGTGTGCCCCAAAACTGAAGTGTTACCAAATAAAACATTAATATGACCTATTGTATAGCAATAAATTACCCTTTATTAAAAGAACCTCGCTATTACAACATAACTTAGCTTGCTACTCTATTGAGGTAATTTATTGTCACTTTTAATAATCCTAACTTCCATCTCTGCCTATCCGCTCATGGTTAAAAAGAAAGTTGCAGATTTTTACTATTTGATCCTGAAAATAATGTAATCCTATTGACGTTATAGTTTCTTAGAATAGGACAAATTTAAGATAATTATTTTTTAAGAAATTACAGTATCTTAAATTAAGAAAGCTACTTCGCCATATTTTTATTTCAGAACAAAAGAGGTATTCCAAAATTTCTGCACTAAACCTTTATTTTTAATTTTTAAAAATCAGTTAAATTATAAACAATCCAACTTTAAATGAGAAAAACCTCCACTAAATGCTAACAGTATTAATAGATACGTTGGTGTTATTTGTGGATCAGCCATAAAATCGGTAAGAGGTAAAAAAGAACCCAACTAACTATAATTATGATATTTTACTTTTCCTTTTCCATTAATAAATACTTAATTTGATTCCAAGATAGTTTAACATTTTTACAACCCAATGTATCTTTTAATTGAATTGTTATATACCTATTATAATAGGTATATAATACTTAGTCAACAACCAAAATGCTTCCGAGACCAGAGTGTCAATTTTCAAATAATTTTAGGTCTCTGATAAAGAATAACATGATCAAAATTGTTTGCTAGCTCTACTTTGCAAGGTACACTCGCATGTCACAACAGGTTCGAACAGGCTTGCGTCATTCTGTTACTTGCCACACTCACAGTCTCACTGCCCTTCAGTATTGTTCTAGAAAACACAGAAGGTGCTTGTGCTGTGCAACTTTATATTTTTAGGTGAAAACGGGGGATTTTCCTAGTTAAAGACTTGTAAAACTTATAATAAATATTAATTGAGCAAGCTATTGAGCTGCATGTGAGGCATTTTATATTAATTTTATTTTTGATGCTCTGTATTCAATGATAAATTTATGAATAAGTATTTTGTTTATCTTCTAATTGTTTTTTTCTTCTTTCAGGTGCCTCGTACGTGTGTGAATAAGGCAGATAACTTCTGCTACATTTGTGGTGGGGTGATCTTTGCATCAAAAATGCGCCTTATAACTGTTATGGTTAGAAAGGCATATCAAATATATTTTTGATGCAAGATTTGTGACCAGGATAAGAACTGGGCTCCTCACATATGGTGTAACTATTTTGCCAATATTTTTTAACAATGGTTGGAGAGGAAAGGAATGCCTTTTTCTGTGAAAATGACGTGACGAAAGCGAAAAAAACACACCAAAAATTGGGTTTGCTGCCTCGTACTTCCAATACAAAGGGTTTTGTCAAAGAAGAAAAAGGAGTCTATTGAATATCGAAACATTCCATCAGATCTTTGCCCAGTTCCACATAGAGAAAGTCTACCTACCCCTGGTGTAACACTTTCGGTATCCTTCGAGTCAGATGATGAAAGTGATGAGGAGGAAGCAGTGATGAAGCCCATCCTCTAGGCCGCATCTCATAACAGAGGGGAACTCCATGACCGTTTCAGGGATCTACAACTATCCAAGAATAAGGCAGAGCTACTAGGCTCTCGTCTTCAGCAGTGGAAACTCCTATCTGCTGATGTGAAAATTTCAAAACTTCGTGACCGTCAGCAACAGTTCAACAATTTCTTCATAAAGGAAAGTGTTTAGTGGCCTGAAACAATATTAATCGTCTGATAAAAGCACTTGGCATCAAATACGAACCTAGACACTGGAGGCCGTTTATTGATTCATCAAAAACGCATTTGAAAGCTGTCTTGGTGCACAACGGGAATGGTGAAATGTTGCAATGCATAAAATATGATGAACATCAATGGCAGCCTTGTGGTGACTTAAAGATTGTTGCTCTTGTAATGTGCTTGCAGGGCGGATAATACACCAAGTACCACCGCTTTCTTTGTGAATGGGACAGCCGTCAATCATTCGAGACTGGGATGAAAATTGTTCACATCCACTTCTCATTGAACCAAACAAAATTTTGCTACCACCGCTATACCTAAAAATGGGGCTCATCATAAATTTGTAAAAGCTATGGACAAATCTGGTAAGGGATTCATGTAGTTAAAATCGAAATTACCCTTTCTGACTGACGATAATGTTAAAGAGGGAGATTTCATTGGTCTTTAGATTAGAGAGCTTCTTAAAGATGGTGACTTTAAATCAAACCTTTATGGAGAGGAGAATATTGCTTCGGAAGGATTTAATTTAGTGGATAAGGAATTTCTTGGAAGCAGAAGGGAAGGAAGTTATGAAGTATTGGTAGAAAACCGCATATCACTTAAAATCCACATTTAGACTTTTTTTCCAGCGAACTGTGGAGCGGTTAGTGACGAACATAGTGAAAGGTTTCGCCAAGATTTTTCAAGCATGGGAAAAATATAATGAAGATTTAAGATTTTTTCAAAATTGCTAAAATCAATACAATAGTCAGAACTTTTTGGAATATTTAAGCTTCTTTTTACGTACAACAACTTGTCTGTTTCTGTGAAGAGTCCAGCAGAAGTCAGCAAGCATTGCAGAACTCCATTTTCCTTAATTACGATTTTCTATAGGAGCAATATCTTGGTGGAATCTTTCACAATGCTCATTGCTGATGTCTGCTGGATTCTTTGGAAAGACAGATGGAAATGCAAAAGATGCACTTTTAGAGACATACTAAATCCCAACTCATTATAAGACCTAATCTAATTCTGAACAAGAATGTGGTCATTTTCTGATTTATGCCTTCCAATGAGACCATTACATACACCTTTGAAACTAGGCCAGGCCTCAAATACTAGCTTGCTCAATTTTGCCTCAAACTCACTATCTATCATAGGTTGTCAAATCTGAGGCCCAACAAAGATTCCTTCTTTAATTTTTGCATCACTAATCTTAGAAAATTCTGTTTTTAAATATAAAAAAGATGGCTGGTCATGCTTTAGGATTTCACGAATTGTTTCATTAAACCTAATTTTATATGAAGTGGTGGCAAAATTGTTTTCCTTAGGAACCAATGGTTCACGTATGACATTATGAAAACCTACTTTTGTCTTTTCTTTCAAGTCCATTCTGAGCGTATGTAATGTTCTCCCCGAGCTCTACTGTCCCACTGGCACAAAACACATGAATTCTGTGTAGCCTGACTGCAAGCCATTTAAAATGGCTACTACCTTAAGGTCAGCACAAATCAACCATTTATGTTCACTGTATTTAATGCTTTTTAAAATGAAATCTAAATTCTCATAAGTTTCTTTCAAAACAACAGAGTGAGCTAATAGTATCGATGGTAGTTTATTTCCATTATGCAAAAGCACGGCTTTACTACTATATAAAGAAGCGTCAATGAAAAGTCTCCATTGACTGGGTTGATAATGTATATCTAATTATTCAAAGAGACGTGGAATATTATTACAGTAACATAAATTGTTGTCAAATGAAAATTTGTTTTGTAAATTGTTTGATCGAATGCAAAACTTAATAATTCGAACATCTTCTGCTACTAAATTTCTTGCTTTCAGTCTCGAGGCCAGTAATTCTCTTTGTTGCTTTGTTAACTTTAGATCTCTTTCAAGATTATCTAGATCAAGTTGCGAGAAAGGTTTTGAAGTAGTATCAACAGTTTCATGAACATAAATTTCAGTTTCTGGTTCACATGTTTCCATATCTGATTCATCATAGTTAGACAAAACAATTTCTTCAGGTCGTTTAGTACTGGAATGTCTTTTGAGTTAAGTTTTAGGCCGAATAGCAGATCTAAGGTTGAAATATACCACAGCTGAAGCGCACTTCGTTGTTTTACCTAAAAGTATGCAAATTATATGCATAAAATTTAAAGTTTTGAACATATGTATGATTACAATAAAGTGGTTCTAAGTTAATTAATTTTATATTTTCAAAATTACTATTAGAGTATACACCTTCAAAATATAGGTACAGTGGACAATAAACAATTACTTACTTTTCATGTCTATCAAACAGAAATAGCAGTCAGTGACATGATCTTGGGGCTCTCGCCATACCATTGGAACACCAAATTGAACGCTTTTTATTTTTCCTTTAGACCATTTTGATAAAGAATTAAAGCATGACGTGCAACAGATATGTGGGGCCTATGGTTTATCTTGGTCGCCAATTTTACATCCAAAATACAAATTATATATTTATTTTACTAAAGAAGAATTTTTTTTCAAAAATTTTCAAATGTAACTGAACCACATATGTAGAAGAATTTATCTGGGCTATTTTTACACTGTCGTCTTGGCATTCTAATTAAAATTGTTGCTTTTATTTAAAATTTTATTTAGTTAAATAACCTGAAAATAAGAAATAAAAGAATGAAATTTGTTAAAATCTTCCAAAATTTGACAAAAATAGTAATCGGCATTTTGAAAAAAACCGGAGTCATTTCGATAAAAATGACTTCCATTTTTGACATCTATACATAAAACTACATTAAAAAATGTTATTCTAATCTTTGTAGTCCACAAAAAGTTAAATTTTGTTAGACTGTTTTTAGGCAAAATTTTCTTCCCTTTCAGAAGATTAGTATCCCTACTATAAAGTTGGGATTGGGATGATTTAAGTGGTGACGTGGGTAGAGGAAGTAGGAGAAATAGTGATAAATATTGTGTAAAAGGATAGATATTTTGAGATAAATGAGAGTGATGAGTATGATAATGTTGATGGTGATGGTGATGAAAGACTGAAAAATAGCATGGCAAACGCTCTAATTTATCATTTTATATTTATTACGTTTGATGAGATTTTCATTTATCTTTTCAACATTCGAGCATTTACTTTCATTCTTTGCTCACCCGAGCTTTTCTAGGAAAACCTGAGTATTCCATTTATTTCCTTCTTTATTTGGTTTTATTTATGTGACCTTAAGTAGTTTATTTTTTTAAAATTTGCTTTATTCGGTTTTCTTGTTAACTTTTGAACGGATTGCTTTCCTCTTGGGTCTTTTTCTGCAACAAGTTAAACTTTTGTTCAAAGTTCAACATTGTGTTTTCTTCTTCGGTTAGTACTATACAATTTAGAACTTCGCTCGAAAGATTTCATCTATTTTGACCCATAATTTCTGTGCAAATTCTTATATGACTTGGTTTACTGGTTTCAGATTGGGACGAGACTCTCTGATTTGGATGTGTTTATCTTAAATCGAGTCACTTGGTTCTGGACTCTGAATTTTGAGCGTTTTCTTCTTGGGTAATCTGTTGGTTAGAATTATCGGGTAGGTTAATATTGCTCGTACGAGGGTGAGGTAAAGTTTTTATTTCTTACCCTCGCATAGGTCATTAAATCTGTTAAGAGTAAAGAAGTCTCTTTGTTATATTAAGGCCGTGAAATTTTCCCTCTGTGCCATTTGAATTCTCGACGTTGTCGAATATTATACAATGCATATTTATTCTTAGTAGTGGAATTATTTAAATGTTTTTATTTTATTTCGATTTGAGAAATCATTGACGTTTTTGATTTCGCGTGCCGTTCGTTGTGCTATGTCTTTCGGGGGTTTTGTAATCATTTGAAATAACCTGTAAGATGTTGCCGCAAGTTGTACGTACGTTCGTAGTCTTCAGTAAGTTGTGAAAGGTCTAGAGTGTACATGGTGTAAAGGTTGGGACTGGTCCATTAGATTTCTTCCACGGTGTTTATTTGTCTTTCATTTTAGGTTTAATTTTGTCGTTCCTTATTGATGCTGGGATTGCCTTGTAGTTTATTTTTTATATTTTTATTAGGAGAAAGGAGGCACAGATTCTTATAATAAAACTGATGTGCTATCAGTGGTTTAGGGGATGGGAAGAGTGAGGTGATTAAACATGAAATTCAAATTTGTTAAAATAATATCTGGTGTGATTGAGGATGTTGGTAAGTCAGGGCCTTTCCTCTTCACTATCTTTCTCCCCATGAGAATTTTTAGGTATTTTCCGGTACTGTTGGTGAAGGTTGTGTATTTGGCCTTTCAGTATCTTGTATTCAAGTCTCCAAGGAGTGCAGCTAATGATGGGCGCTGGAGAATCCTGATAAAATTGGGATTCAAGAGATCCAAGTGTAAGGAGGGGTTAATAAACTCTGTTATTACAAGATTTTCTGTAGTAATTTTTAGGTTTATAGCTAGTATAAATATTTTTAGCACTTATATTTTGGAGAACGCGAGATTTTTCCTGATTGCCATATTTGATCCCCCGTAACATATTTAGCTATGATTCGTGGCTATTATGCTTTGTAATTATAACTAGATCTAGGTTCATTTTGGCGATTATGTTGCTGTATATATCTTTGTGTTTTCAATTCGTCTAAGTTCAGGGTAAAGATCTTGAAGTTTAGATAAAGTACGTTTTGATCCATCTTATTGTTTGGTTGATTTGCCTGCTTTACCCTTTTTTCTGTCTTTTTTGGTGACTTTACATGGAAATTGGTGTAATAAATCTAAGGTTGATCGTTAAATTTGTCTATGAAGATGGTAAAGTAAGAATTTGGTGAAATTTCCATAATTCAGTTTTTCACTCAGTTTTGATTTCCGTTTCTTCGTGATTTGAGTCGTAAGGCAATTGAAATTTTCCTTTTAATAGGTCTTCGATTTTATCTGTATGTTTGCTCACCCTAGTGAGTGGAGTATATTGAGTTGCGTACATCTTAAAATTATTTTGGGGGTTTAAATGTTCTGCGTTTGATGTTTCTCTTTTATAGATTTTAGAGGATTTGCTTTATCTTTTGCTCATTTCTCTTTCATCTTATGTGGCCACCTGTGTAATTTTCTGTTTGTTCTTCCCCTGTGTTTTGGTCCTTTGCTGGAATTTCTTAGTTATTCTTTGTTCGTTCATCTATGCTTGTTCAAGGGTCATCTCAATTCTGTAGAGCTCCATAGATGGTGGGTTCTCTGGGACCACATTACGTTTTTTGTGAGCATTTTGTTTAGTTCTTTGGAATAATTACCTAGTTTAACCATGTTCACGAAGTTTGCAAGTAAAATGCACAATATAATGTCTCTCCTTCTATTGCTCTCGATATTCAAGTGTGATTTTTGTTCAAAGATGGATCTTGATGCTGTGTATGTGGTCATCTTTCTTCTTTATTATTCTTCAACCATCTTTCTTTTCTTTATCTTGGCAATTTACCCCTTCATTGGAAACAACATGGCGAGAGTGTGGTACGGGTTTCCGCAGTTAAGGCATTTCTCGGTTGAGCTCTGGCAATCTGCCCAAGTATGTTATAACGCTTCCACTTTCAGAATATATCCTGCCTTGGAAGATGCATTCCTTCGTCCTGTGTGGTCCAGTTTGCAACACTTGAAGCAGACCTGGACAAAAATTAAAGTTTCTATTTCTATTTTGTATGGAGCAGTTTTCGTGTAAAACACTAATATTCATTGTTCCGAGACTTTCGTGGCAATTCGAATTTTTATTAATATTACTTTGAACACACGTGTGTGTTCTTCGCCCGAGGGTTTCAGAAATTGATGAATTCTTTAACTTTAACCCAATTTTGGTATTGATCTGCTCTGTTATGTGTTCCCCTATCGAAACATCCCGGTGCCTGCAGATCACCAATATTTTTTTTGAGCGGGGAGTCCAATTTTCCAAAGTTTGTTTGTGTCATTTTTGCTGAGTCAGTTTTCCAGATATTTTTCAGTATTACAAAGGACAACGCAGCCGTTGTATTTATCCTTAAAATTTGCTGATTCAGTTGTACAGATCTTTTTCAGTATTACACAGGGCAACGTAGTCGTTGTATTGATTATTAATTCTCAATACAGGACTATGATCTTTGCGTTGATGGTATAAAGCGTCGTTTCTCTTGGAGGCTTGGTCTGTCCTTTGAGAATACTCAACTGGACCCTCTTAGCACATTACATATCTTGCATTAGGCCTTGGGGAGACCCTTTCTCCTAATCGTTTTGCTTATATTCCTGTTGATATCTTGATTGATGAAATTCTGACCTGTTTATTATTTGCCTGAGATAAAGTATTACTTAATTTTTTATACATTTAGTGGAGATTCCCTCCTCCAGATCATTTGGGCTCTTTTGTCTGGTATGAGGTTCACTGCCATGAAAAAGATAATAGGTGATTGTATGAATGGACACGGTGTCACTGTCATGAGGATTGACTCATGGCGGATTTGATGATGGGTGGTGGTCGTATCCACTAACACCAAAATGAGAGCTCCTTTAGGGATTTGTTTATCACTACTGCTTCCAGCATACATAGAGACGGTTGAATGTCTAGCTCTTATCTTCCATGTGCATCCAGGGTATCTTTGTAGAACCCCCTCCCCCGAGGTTGCAGTACAGTCCTATTTTCCAATTTTCTAGAACTCTAATGACCCTGACGTCTACAGTGGACTGGTCTTCAAACCTGCTTTCCTCTGATACTCAGATTTTATCGTTTTAAGTGAAGGGCATAATTTGAGCTAGGCTATAAAAGGCATCTTCCTCAACCAGACATCGGGCCTCTGAGTGAGGGTAAGAAAGTGAAACTAGTCAGACATATTTAAATATCACAGGATAATGAAAAAGGTACTTCTCTTATTTTGCACCAAGTAATGGAGTAAGGTAGTGATATGGTGGGTGAGGAATGGAGAGTACGCATGAATAGAGGATTAAGAACGTAAAAAAGAATGTGTATGGCTTTATGAAGGTTCAGTGAGAATCTGGGTTCTTCGGATGCCCGTTTCGATGAAGGGTGACTTCAGGTAAATTGAAGGGTCTGCTGTAGTTGACAAGTGCGTGCGGGCAAAATAATCTCGTAAGCTCAAATGCATTTGTGAAAAGCGGCTAGGGCACGAATATTCAAATTGTATTAAAATTTATGTATTACTAGTTTGCATATATGTTATATATTTAGTATAGGATGTTATACCCAATATTTTTAGTTTTCCTTGGCCTTGCTAAATGATGTAGCTGTTTATCTGACGTTTTCTCAAATATTAAAAAGAGAAACTCGTGTAAAAAGAATTACATTAACTTAATAAGCAAAACTTGCGATTCGGAACACTAATCGTCCCTAATAAATCAATAAAGTCGTTAAACATTATCCTATATTTTGTTATAGATAAAAAGCCAGTGTAAAGGATTTAATAGAGAAAACGTTTGGCTGAGGGATAGAATAATGGAGGATTACAATGCTATTTTTGAAAACATGATGTATTTAACAGTATTTCAATTCTTTCGGAATGCTTCTTTTTAAGAATCCAAAATAATTTAGAGAGAAAATTAAGCGTATTATTACGGATCTTTTTTAATACGGAAATAATAATATAATGATTAACGATAACAAACGAATACATCTCCACCCTAAGGTTTTTGCAGAAAGGTTCTTAAAGAAAGTAATGAAGGATCAGGAGGTAGAAAATGTGTAGTAGATATGTAACACGTGTAGTAGTAAAGGGGATATTGCATAAACAGTCTAAACCTTAGGTGCAAAAGGTACCTCATTACAGGCGCATACACTTATGAGTAGTAGAGGGAACTGTAGTAATTAATGAAGGGAAATCAAGGTGGCGGTAAGAAATATCGAATTCGTTTTATGGCAGTAGCAATCCACGATGCAACAAGCCGTGTTGTTAATTACGATTGAATGACAATTTAAGACTTCCATGCTAATACTTTAACCCCCTCTACCTGAGGTTGCATTATTTCTCCCACAAGCCTTAATGCTGCCATGTCTCTTAATCTTTTACTGCTCTTCACTTATTATGTCATCAATAAACCCCTCAAGTTAAAATATTTGCACTATCCATACCAGTAGCACGTATTGCCTCATAAATAACTAAGTTGGAAAGAATGTCTGAAAATGTTAAAAAGATTACGAGGGTTCTTCAAAAAGTTCGTCGAAAATTAACTAAAATATACACCAAAATAATTTAAATTTTATTGGAATATAAGCTACAATTGAGATTTAAAAACCTTTGGAAGCGATGATACTATTCCTATAAAAATGAGAATTAAACAAGTTAAAACAGCTCTTCTAACATAAACAGAATAAAAATAGAGTTCTTCATAATATTTTTTTTAATTTGGGGAAAAAAGATACTTCTGTTGATGAAATTAAAAGCGCTCTTTAAACTTGTCTAATTCTCAAAGTCCTCAGGTTTGTAAGAATGGTTTAAATGGATGGTGTCATTGCTTGCAAGAGTGGTTGGACCTCACTGGAGATTATGTTGAAAAATAAAATTATATACTTAATTATGGTTCGATTTTATTTCATTTTTTCCTTGCTTTTTGAAAACCCTTCAATAATTGTGTAGAAATAAAATAATGGTTATATTTCAGGATCCAAGGGTAAAATAATTTACCATGAGAATTAAGTTCCAATCTACCTAAAGTCGCATATAAAAGAGGCTATTCCAATAAATGCACTTAATATAACTCTCTGATAGGAAATTCCTCAAAGAACTTTCGTCCACAACAATTAAACTACAATTCTAAATAAATATTTTCTAGCAGATAATGTTTGTTTGATATGGTCAAAGTAACAAGTTGCCAATTACTCTCATGCTTTCTCCAAACATTTGGAACAATTAAAAGGAAGCAGAAATATTGAATGATACAAACGCAAAAATTCTCGCACTATTTAAATTACAATATTAAATTGGCAAAGAAACATAAAATTCCTGATCCATACTCAAACTTCTCTTAGACTTGCAGATTCAGAAACTAGGGTTGTAAATTATATTAATTTCTAATATTCTGACACCCAGAAACATCAAGTAACTACATTCCACACATCTCTAATAATGTGAAATAAATGCAACAAGGCCCATAGGGAAAATTAAATGAAGATTCCAAGTACTTTCTACTTTTATTTCAAGTTGATTGGAATAAAGTTCTAAAATAATTGGAATCTTCATTTTCTTTGTGGGCCTTGTGGCATCTTTAATACAAGGGGAAGAAGTTATTTATAGATTAAAACTACTCTCAATCTTGATGTTTACGTAGATAATACATTTTCCTTCCTATTTCTTAATTTAACTTTTTAATGGGACAAAGATTTCTATAGAATTGGACACATAATTTGATCTTATATGAGGTGACAACTATCGAAGGCATCGCACGGAGAAAGTTTGCATTGAGATATCTGTAATGATGGAGGTGAAGATAAAGAAAGCAAAAAATGTGTGAATAATATATATATATTCAGATCCAACGGCTTGTCTTGGGGCAGAGAGGGTGCACAATACTCAAGATGTCAGCTGCAACATGGTTTGAGGGGACATACTCTTCGAAGGGTAACATAAGATCGTTTATTAATCTTAAAACTTTGTCGATTAATAAAAAATTATCTAATATATCTAAGGTTTATGAGCTAGTTAATATCTACTGCTGTTAACGGGATGGAACGCAACTCTCTCTAATTTGTTACTATTCCGCAAAATACTGTAAATAGTTTGCGGATTCAAAAATATGCAGTGACGTACTCACTAGTTACATCTTACTATTTCATATTGTATTGATAATAATTCAATAGCTGAGATAGCCCAAATTAAGCGGGCTATTTTATCATATTTTCTTCATTCGATTCCTATTTAGATTTTTTAATTTATTTTGTTTTTCAAAGTATTGACTTTCGAGTTTATTTGATGGTAAACCAACTGCATTTCTAAGTGTTCCAATTCCACGAAATGTTTTTGAAATACTCTTTTTGAATAAATGTTGGTAAGTGGTTATAGTTTCCTAATTTCTAATGTTATTAATAGCAACACGACATATTGAATTAGTCTAATACGTTTCCATTACCTTTCCTCATAAATAGTGAGAGATTCATTTGTTCAATTGCTTCATATCAAGGAAAACATAATTGAAATTAAAGCTCAGGTCTTTAAAGTAGCTGTATCCAAACGCGTGGTTTCAATTTGCTGAAGATTTCATTAATACTTCTTTCCATTTTCAACTTCACAATACTCTTTGTCTCTTTCACTACATCTGCCATATCTTTTTCCTAGGGTTTCGACGAGCGTAATCTGCTATTAAAACGGTCACGATTCTAAAATTTATCCCTTCACCCTTTTCTTAATGAGATCATTGCACAGGGCAAAATAGTTCACTTTTTTGGAAATTATTGAATTCCTTGATATTTTCTCAAATTTACTCAACCAAATATTGATTTTGAAAATAATTTTGCGTCCTTTCCTTCCCATGTGCGTGCTTAGTGCGGCGTAGAGAATCCTTCCTGAAACCCAACAGGGAAGAAAATCTGGTCCAAAATAAAATGTCTGGCGTTGGCACAAATGCCAGGGAAAGATTTTTCCCAATGATAAATGATATGACAAAATTCAGACCAACTACTGAATGACCAGCAAAGATTAGGACAATATTAATATAATGATATATTGCATTTTTTCGTTTTTTTTTTTTTGGACCCCCAAACTATTAGTCAATTAATATAAAGATCAGAATGACATTTACTAGCCGGCATAGGAGTACCAGTAGCTGTTCCTCTTTGGGTTGGGAAGGGGTTCGTGACGGTATTCCTCTTTGTTTGCAATCAGCAAGCGAACAATTGTAATCCTTTTCTATCTCTATGGAAAGCTACTCGTTCAATGTTAGGGGGGTTTGAAGTGAAAATCCTCTCGGTGGACACGAAGAAACGGGAGAGTGATGTGAGGTTGTACAAAGGATAGCAACGAAAGCTAATAATATTATCATCGCTTATGTGTTGGATGTATTTAACTAATGTATCTTCCTCCTCGAACATAAGTGAGAGTAGGCGGAGGTTTCCTGCAGATTACCCAAAGTTATGTTTCGCTGTGGCTAGGAATTGAACCTGAATACTTGTGATTGGCTGCATGCTCAAGCATTTTATATTTTTCGATATATACATGCATATATATATATATATATATATATATATATATATATATATATATATATATATATATATATATAAAAGTTTCAGAATAAATCCAAAGACTAAAAATAAGCCTACATTCATGATCCTTAAACTTTACTGAAAACCTTTCAAGCATTAGCCCTAGAAAAAGTATTAAATTTTAGAACAAGTAATATTAAGAAATGAGTTATTAAATACTTAAAATCAACTATGAATAAAAACAGGACTTTAAATGTAAGGGCAGACATAGGTTACTTAGCAAGATGATGTAACAACTATAAATGGAAGGATGGACAATATTATTTTATTTAGATGAAAGAAAGGTTATATAGCAAAGGGCAGAAAAGTGTTCTCAGTAGGAAGATAAATAACTGTTGAAGGAAAGACTAAGTATTCGTAGCAGGAGTAATAGATGACTCTCTCTTAAAGGACACAGGAACGTTGATTAGCATGTTGAACGAGATTAGACAGAGGATTCTTAGGAAGATTAAAGAATTACTATAAATATACGGACCTTACAGGTGCTAAAAGAGAATGGTTTCCTGATATGATAAAGAAAGTACTGTAAACACGAGGACAGACGCGGACCTCTTAGAGGATGAAGGAATGCCGGTTAAAGGAAAGATAGGCAAATTATTCATAGCAGTATGAAGGATTCACGGTGAAGGAAATGATAAAGATTTGTTACAGAATGAATGGATTTCTAAAGGGAAGGACAAATAAAAGTTTATTAAGAAGATGAAGGAAGGACTGTAAAAGTGACGATAGGCATCGGATGAAACAATCATTTTACAGGATAGAGCTGAGTGAAGTTTATTATCAGGCTGAAAAAAATGACCAGTGAAAGCGACAGGAAAAGTTCTCTTAGTAGGATAAAGGAAACACTGTAAAGGAAAGGAAAGAGATAGGTCTTGGTACGATGAAAGAAAGGCCTTACCGGCAAGTACAGACAGTTTTATTACCAGGATTAAGGAATAACTCAAATAGCAAGGACAGACATTGGCTTCTTAGCAAGAAGTAGGAATGACTGTCGAATAAACAAACGACAAATGTTTATCTGCAGGATAAAAAACTGACTGTATATGGAATTATATACGTTTTCTTATTAGGATTATGAAATAACTATTTGATGAAGTGAAAATAATGATTTTTTTGCAGGATAGAAAATTTCATGTAAAGGGAAGGGAACAATAGTTTCATCTCAGGATGAAGAAGTGACTCTTAATAGAAGGATATATACAGTTCTGATAGAGAGAATAAGAAATAATTTGAAGTGGCTAAAAAATGTTCATAGCATGAGAAAAGATGGACTGGCTAAGGAATAACACACTTGAGTTACTAGCGGAATGAATAAATGGCCCTAAAGCGATGGAAAGACGAACGATTATTACAAGGTTCAAGGAATGAGTGTAAAGGGTGCATTCTAAGTCAAGTTAGCTAAAATGTAGGAATGACTACAAACAGAGAGAAAAACGAAGTTTTTTTTGTAGAATAAAATAAAGATTATAAATTGAATGACAGATATAATTTTATTAGGACTGTAGGAATAACCTGAAGATTGAGGAAAGAGAATGCTTTCCTGCCAGCATAAAAAACAACTCTAGAGCTGAGGGAGGAATGAATTTTTTTGAGGGCTGCAAAAAATGACTTTATAGGGAAAATCAGACAAACCTTTTCAGCAGTATGAAGAAATGACTCAAGTGCACAGAAAATATATTTTTTTTAAATGATGAAGGAATGACTGTAAATAAAAGATTGTATAGGTTATATTAGTAGAACGAAAGAATAACGGTGAATAAAATGAGAGTTTTTCTTGGCAGGATGAAGGATTTAATACAATGGGAAGAACATACCGAGTTTCTTTTAAGTATGAAGAAGCCACTTCAAATCGGGGTACGTAAATATGTTTCTTTGTAGGTTAAAGGAATTACTAAACGGAAGTTCAGACAGGCGTTTTGTTAGTAAGATGAAGCACACTGTGAATTTAAAGCAGACAAAGTTCTCTAGCAAATTCAAACATTGTTTAATCGAAAACCGAAAGGATAAAGAAATGAATGCAAAGGCAAAAAAGATAAAAGATTATAGCAGGATAAATGAATGATTGAAAAAGGGGTGGGGCAGACAAAGTATTCTAGCAGAATTTAGTAATGACTGTGAAGCGAAGGACAGTCAAAGTTTACCTTTTATTAATCTATGATTTCCTCTTTTTCACAAATAACCCAATGCGATCTTATGTGGATGATTCAACACTTCATCCATCTACATATTTCAATTCTGCTCCATCCTCTTTCACTTTTGATGCCTCTCGTCTTGTTGTAGCTACCTAGATTAACTCGGAAGTGAAAAGGATTCTTTAGTAGTGTAGACAAATCCTTGTTAATATTAACACTTCTAAGGCCAATTTTTGCCCCTCATTATCAAGGACCCCTAAAAACCTCACGTTTCCCCTGTTGACCTTTTGCACTTACTAGGTGTTATTGTAGCATCAAATCTTTATTAAAAGCCCCACAACTCAGGAATATCTATGTATTTCCTTTAAGAAAATAGTTGTGCTGTTTAGATGTCAAAAGTTATTTTCTCATGAAGAGTTGCGTCGATTTTACAAAGAAAGCATTCATCCTTTTTTTCGAGTACTGCTCTCACATTTAGTGCAGTTCTAGATCTGTCAACACACTCGATAAATCTAAATCCATAGCTATCCGTTTTATAAACTGTCCAAGACTCGCTTTAAAAACGACTCCTTTGCTCTGCACCGTTATGTCGGTTCTATTTCCTTTTCTTACATATTTTCCTAGGGCAAAAGTTCTCGTGAACTATCGGTATCCATAACCCCACCTCTCTCCTGGCTATGCAATACTCAGCAGGCTTCTGACTCGCATGCTTATTGTGCGGCAACCAGAAAATTAAGGGAACTTCTCATTGATGATGCTTCCTACATAACGCATCAAACTTCTCGTTTTGCCTCATAACCAAGATATGTTAATCTTCGATAACAAACTAGTCAGTGTTAAATATAATTATAGATCGGCATAATAAAATCCTCCAGGAATAAATTCTTAAAATGTGATAAGACATTTAAATGTGGCATCAAAGTATCCACACAGCACAAAAGTGTGAGGCAAAACTCTGCAAATCCTTTTTTCCTAAAAGAAAAATATATAACATGCCCATTCTAGTAGAGTAATTTTATGTGCGCGCCAAACTAATACTGTAAAAATTTTTAATCGGATAACCAAAATATTGAAATTAGAAAAATGTCTATCGGATATCTGCTCACGTGAAAGAATTTCCAAAGGGAAAATTATCCATTGGTTAACTGTCAATCTGGAAGAATTGCTTATAGGAATATTGCTACTAGGAATTGCTAAGCTAAACAGTTCACCATGGAAGAAATGTCATTTATTTATTTACCTTACAGTTAGGTAAGTTTTGATGAGAAAATTACAGATATTTATCATCAAATGGCAACAAAATGGCGAAGCCATAAGATCGCTGGCACTCCCTTATGACAACGCCAGGCAACTTCAACCTTACACAGTCTATTTAATTCCTGCTCTCCTGCCATGGGAGAGATTATTATTGTCATTCACAGAACTCTCACTCTCGGCTGCCATCATCTCTCAACTGCGAGTACCACTTTGCATCAACTTCCAGGAAAGATCGCATGTAGAGGTAACCAAGAAAAATTCAAGCTATAAACCTTATTAATAAAGATGAATTATGAAGGTGTTTACTTAACCAACCTCTCCAGATATTTATTTGTTTTATCTAATTTCTTATTCCTAATGCTTGTGTAAAAGATGTATAATTTTTTATTTTGCCTTAATAAAATGTGATTTTTTTACAGAGATGGGTATTTTTATTGGCTTGAAATATACATTTATTTTATAATTAAAATTTAAATAATTTAATCTCCCTTGGGTGAGAAGTAAGAAGCAGAATTGGGATGGGGACTTATCTTATGAGGGAAATATTTCCAGAGGTAACTTTCCCTTTATCGAATTTCCTAGAGATTAAGCTTACATTAACAAACTATCCTAGAGGCTAAGCCTTACATTAACCAACTTACTTTAAAAGCGCCTTGCTAAAGTGCCCTCAGTGTTTTGCTAACCAGTTCCTGCGAACAGAATTTACAAAACATACAAAATTTATGCTTATAGAAAAATGGCTGGAAATAAGGAAGAATGTTAAACTGATAAGGAGGGGTTTATTAATTAGAACGAAATTAGAATAAATGGATCTATGCAATTTTAAACTTTTAATGGATTATTTTGATATGCATTTTGTTGTGAAGCATTTTGGAGATTGAGTTTGTGACACTATAATTGTGATTATTCACGAAGGAAAAAAGAACAAAATAATTCCGTAACCAATTGCTAGTAAATTGGTTCAATGTTTTAATATTTAATTTTAAGTAATGAGAGCAAATTATTGGAATCTTCATTATGCCATATAGAGCCCCCATACCTCCACAACAAATTAATTTTAAAGGGCATTTTTAATTAGAAATATAAGCTTCAAAATTGGTCTTCTAATAAGCTTCTATCCTTCATAGAATTAAACTTGAACAGCAAAACAAACTCCAATCCTTCAATTATTTTTGCATTACTAGTATAAATCTCTAATGACTTCAATTTTCCTAGTATCTTAAACTTCAAATTTTGCTTGATTTATCTGCTATTGTTATTAATACTGGCATCATGTCATTTACGATATAAGCAAAAACATAGGGCAAAAAAGAACAACGGAAAGGCGAGAAATAACAAACAATTTTATTTTCTTCATTAAAAAAGGCTAAAACACCTAGAACTAAAATATTAAAGTCGTTTGTAGCAAACATTGAAGATAGAAATTCGACTCAATGGAACAATAGTAAAGGAGAGAGTAGAATGAGATGTAAAGTAAAAAGGGAAAGTGAAAAATAGGAATACTAATCAATGTACGGCATTTTATGATGGTCTTTGCAGAGGATACTCTGCAGACAGGATACTCTTTTTACCGCTGCACATCAAGCTCAGCTTGATCAAACAGTTCAACAAAACTCTGGATTAGGATGTTGGATGCTTCACTTACTCGTGACACGCTTTTCCACGATTGACGAATAAGTTGAAAGCTGGTATCTTTGGCGTTCTTGAACAGTCTTCATGTAGGTAATATCAAGAGTTTGAAAATTCAATGAAGATAGTGGAACCTGACGCATCGAACGTTTTTGTTCTGGTCGTGAATAAAAAGTTAGAAACTGCAAAAAACTTGTTATCATTATGCTGACTGCTTTCTAAAAGCTCGAATGCAACATTAACATCGAAATGCATATTACTCATTCTAAAATATGGATCAGTTTCCTGAGAATCTAAAGTCAAAGAGCGACAAGCATGGGAAGAGATTTCATCAGGATTCTGAAGAGATCTAGTCCTACAGCTCAACGGTAGAGGAGTCTGAATAAATGGAAGTTCTATCGCTTAATTCTGAATAAGGATTAATTATCTTGGTAATATCCAAGGTACAAGAACTGGAGGATGGAAGATAATGGCATGATTATTATCTATGACAAAGCTCCTTTTTCACTGTTTGGACATCCGGAGAATTAACTGCTCTGAGAAGAAAAGGAGAACACTAACATTTGTCTTGCATTGTTCGAACAATAGACCATTCATATTTGTTGCTTCTCCTAATCAGAGAAAAATGCTTCTTTCTATTTTTGTTCCCAAAAAATGCAATGACAAAAACAGCACTAATATATCATCCAAGAACACCTTTTCCTTATATTAGGAACTAACAAAGGCGTCTGGCAAAGTATTTATGCCCATTTTAACATAATAGAGCACAGTGTCATAGAGCTGAATTTGTAACAAAGTGGCCCGACCAAGAGCGCATTGAAATGGTAGACAAGCGAAAGACCGCAAAGTATGACAACCTTCTCTTATTAGTAAGAGAAAAATGGAGGACTATTGACCATAGTATTCTGCACAAGTTACAATCCCACATGGCAGAGCGAGTTGCAGAAGTGAGAAAAAAAGCCAATATACGAAATAATAACTGTATTAATTCAATGTTTATATGGTGTATTAAGCTATTGATTTTTGTGCATATAATTTAGTTCATTTTCTCTTATATTTCATAATCACGGATCGGATCTGCTGTTGGGGAGTAATCTGAAGCAAGTAATCATAAAATTTATTTATATGCCAAAGCATATGCTCATTATGAGTCTGCAGAGTCTAAGAGGTGGCTAAAGTGTACTAAATTACTTTGCTTTCTGGGAGTTCGAGGGTACTCTACATCTAGATCTGGATCCAATATAAAATGAGCTCAACTCTTTATTATCCTAACCCCCCCTTCAACAGTCTCATTACCTCCGTCTATTAAAACCTTAATAGATATCTTTTGCACAAACAGACAGCGAGTGACGCAAACTTCTTCCAAATCTCTATGGGAGGTAAATATCTAATGAGAGGAAAATGTATGCATATAAAGCACTTATGCTAGATTTTGTAGAATGTTAAATAATGCTTAAATGAACGAATACATTAAATAAATTAATCGTTCGAAATAATGTGTTATTTCGAAACAATAAATATGCTAATAATATTACCATCCCTGTAAGTAAATCGACTAACCAGAATCAATCAAAGATCAAATATATATTTTAAAAAGATTGAAATTGGGTCCGAGTCTCTGCAAATTTGCAATCTAATTTCGTAGCCACGAAATTTTGCTGGGCCGCAAAATTCGGCGTACATATGTGCACATAACAGCTTGGGACGAAAGTAATGTCCGATTTTCTTGGATAAATTTTAGATAATATTTATTAATGTAGTCCTCCTTATTATTTTAGGATGCTACATTGAATAATTTATACTTTTTTTTCCAATTATAAAAATATTGTTCATAATCTTCTTTTGTATTCACCCCTTTGTTCGTCACATCTAAAAATCATATTAGAAATGTTTTATACTATGAGTTTCATTAAGGTACCATTGCAAGTACAGCAGCAACAAAACCCATTAAAAGCAATTGGCGGGATTATGTAATTAATGAACGATGTTGCATCAGATATTTTTCCTATTTCCAAAATGGGTTTTCAGTCTAAAGGATGGACCAAAAAAGGTCGTCAAAAAGAACTTGATTCCGAAGAGTTGGAATTTGTTGTAACAGTAAATCCTGCTACAACTTCTATGGAACTTGCAGAGTAATTTAATGTAGCCTCTACGACTGTTCCACGCCAAGTGAAAAGGATTGGAAAGGTTTCAGTGATTGGAAAATCTGATAGTCACGAACATTCCACAGCAAATGTGTAAAAGCGTATTCCTTGATGTGAGTCATTGCTTTCACGACACCTTTAGGCACCATTTTGGGGCAGGCTCTCTACGTTAAACGCCGCCTTTCTTTGTTCAGCAAAGAAAGCAGCATTTTTCAACAACCAAGAGTAGGACTTAGTCAATAAAAGATCATGCTGATGGAATGGTAGGATATTGAAGGAATTATTCATTACGAACTAATAGACAGTGTCGTAGAATAGACTCTCAACGATATACCATATACAACTATTCGTTGAGGGAATTATCCTAATATTTCGAGGGCGTGGTAATCTGATTGACCGAGGTTATTTATCTTCAATATGCTTAAGAAGTGGAACTGAGCTCAAGGATAATAATATGGCTATCATTAATAAAATAGAGTTTTATTAATTAAACTATCAACAACAAACAAAAAAGAGAAAATGTTTACATAAACGGAGAATGGAAAGGATCGTGGGAATATCTGACTAATCCGAGGATTAAGATTTGGAGAGATTTAAAAAGATAAACAAATAAAAATTAAAGGGGGGGGGGGTTCGCTAAACCATTTAAAGCACAGGGTAGCGTTGACAAAAGGTTAGATAATTAAAGGTAATGCTCAGCTTACGTGATTACCATGTTGTTGTGCAAGGGAAGGTGATGCAAAGGAATCTTCGGTCCACTGGCGATTTCCAGCAGAAGGGTTCTTCGCGGGGTTGTCCTTAGCGAAGGAGAAGGACTGTCTTCGAAGAGTGAGAGCGAAGTGGGACTCGGAGATGCGAGCGATCTTTGTGACAGCACATCGGGGATGTTCTAGGTGAACAATGGAAATTATCGTTGAAACCAATCGTTCTCTTGAAGAACGTTAAAAAGGGGGGAATTAAATTATCCTAACGTAATGTCTTAGGAATCAGATCCGTTTCTTGACGAACGGGCTTAAAAAACAATGGCTGTTCTAACGTTGTTCTCTTCTGAACAACAGGGGGGGGGGGGGGAGAACCGTCTCTTTTCAACGGGCTCAAAGAACAATGGCTGTTCTAAAGTTGTTCTCTTTCTGAACAACAGGGGGGCCTTGTGGACTTGGCGTCTCGAAGGCACGAACCTTGGCACTCAAGGGATATTGTCCTCTTCTGGACAATAAGGTGGTTCTCGAGGTAAAGAGATCCTAGGAGTGCACAAGGTGAGACCGGATCGGCGTGATATCTCGCGAAGATAATCTGGATCTGATATGATCTTATTGGTAAAAGCTATTGTATAAGTAGTTGAAGCCATCTTCTTGGCGTAGGGGACAATTGAGTGGGAGGCTTCGGGGTAATGCCCCGGTCGCGCCTGGAAAAATACCTTATCTGCCCATAAGCCTAACTCAATCTGGCGAGATCGCCGTATTGAGGCGAAATGGGGGAATAACCTTCTTGGTTAAATTCTGACTCAGGTCGCGATAACGCGCTCAGCTTCCTCCCGCAGATGCACATGGATAACAATGTGTTTCTAACCATGTGATAGCGGCTGAATTTAAGCGGCCTCAGACCGTTCTATCACACCCCTCCATTCAAAGGGAAGTTGTCACTTCGAAAAAAAAGAGAGAAGGGACAACGATAGAGCTCCATTGTGGAGGACTCGCTTTCTTGCAACGACCGTACCTTCATTCACCTAGCTAGTATTACCTCAATACATATGATTATGTTGATCTTTTGATTATAGGGGAAACTAACCTTTAATACAAACTTAACCATAAAAGAGAAATGGAACAATGAAATAATATAAAATGAGTACATATGGGACAAAAAAATTTATACGTAATTTAATGGGTACAAATATATACACATACGAGAAAAAATAGACATTGAGCCACAAAATTCAGACATATACATTAACTAATTATATTAGAGGAGAATCTAATTTAAGTCGTACAAGATGGTATATACATACATGGAGATCCTAATCATACGAATTTCAAATTAATCTACACTATTTGGTAACCCATTCCTACTGAGTGCGTCAGCGACCTGATTATCGGAACCTTTTATATAATTCATCTTAAATTGGTACTCTTGCAAGAGTAGACTCCAGTGCATAATTCGGCCATTGGAATGTCATACATTCCGAATATTGGCCAACGGGTGGTGGTCAGTTCCTATCTGAAATTCTTTTCCTATCAAATACATTTTAAACTTGTCAATAACCCAAACAATTGCTAGAGCTTTCTTCTCTATAGTGGCATATCTCTTTTTGCGTCGTAATAACTGGCGACTAGCATATTTAACTGGATGACTCGTTCCGTCATCCTCATATTGAAGGAGTACACCTCCAATGCCCTCGTTGCTCGCGTCGGTCTTAATCTCAAAGGATTTTTCAGGTTCGGGCAACTTTAAAATGGGGGCAGAAATGAGCTTACTCTTGAGCTGATTAAAATGAGAAACAGCGACATCATTCCAACGTAGTCGATCGGGGGAATTCTTTTTTAAAAGGGTGCTCAGGCGCCGAAATTGCAGCGAAATTCGGGACAAATCGCCGATAGTAAGAAGCTGATCCTATGAATGATCTTAATTGGTTCTTAGTATTCGGGAGGGGCATGTCGGCGATTGCCTTAATCTTGTCCTCCTTTGGACCTAACTGGCTGTGTTCTTTTTGAAACCCAAGTATTTTATAGTTTCGTGGGCAAAATGGCATTTGCTGGGGCCAATGGTGAGGCCATTTTCGCGTAGTCGATCGAAGAGAGCCAATAGGGTGGTTAAATGCTGACTCCATTCACGAGTAGCAACGTAGACGTTATCGAAGTAAAAGGATACATTCGGAAGTCCATCTAACAACCTTCTCATGAGAAGGTTATAGTTACTACAAGCGGTCACGAGGCCAAAAGGAAGGCGCTTAAATTGCATTAAGCCTTTCTCAGTTGCAAAGGCGGTATATGCTTTCACATCAGGCCGGAAGGGAATTTGGTAATACGCCTTGCACAAATTAAGTTCTGAGATAAACTTGGCGTTTCAAAAAGGTGGAGGTTTTGGTCTACCAACGGGATGGGCTCGGTGTCGAACACAGATAGCGAATTTAACTTCCGAAAGTCGATGCACATCGGATAAGAGCCATCAGGTTTCTTGACCATGACAATTGGGGAACAATAACTAGAAGTGGAAGGTTCTATTATGTCTAAACTAATCAAATTATCAACTTCGGCGTTAAAAGCTTGGCGTAAATGAATCGGCATGAGATAGGGTTTTGAACGGACGGGTTCTAAGGTCGTTAATTTAATATCATGCTCAGAACTAGTAGCGCATCCAGGCTTCTCTGAAAATAACGTCGTCGAACTGACATAATAGTTCTCGTATCTGACTCATTTGATGTGGTGTCAGCGGCGCGTCGATATCCAGGTCAGAGGGTTCAAAAGACTCGCTTGGCAGGGAAGGAAGAGGGTAATCGGCATCAGGTTGGATGCACACTGTTTGTATGATATTAAGGGACTCCGTGGGGTAATCCTCTTCAAGCGCCGATGTTTCGTCCAGTGCTACGAACGTATCTCCATGGGCGCGTCGGTGGTACTTTTTAAAATAAGTTGACGTGATAGAGCTAATCGCCTGCTGGGGTAGCAATGAGGTAATCTACTGGTCCTCGTACCTCGCGGACCGGGTATGGACCTTTTCATTGACTCAGTAATTTATTACTTGCTGTGGGAAGGAACAGGAGTACTTCATCACCGGGCTTAAATTTCTGATCTTCGGACCTGACATCAAAATAGGTTTTGTATTTTTCCAAATTGACATCGGCATTTTCATAGGCGATGTTTGCGCATTTCTTGAGCCTCTGGCGTAGATCGAAGACATAGGCGTAGGATGACTAGAGTTCTTGATCCAGTTGAGGCTTGATTAGCAGTTCCTTCAAAATATTGAGTGGTCCGCGTACATTACGTCCATAAAGGAGCTCAAACGGGGTGAAGCCTAATGTACGGTGAGGAATTTCCCGATAGGCGAATAGGGCGACCGAGAGATATCGTTGCCATTCGCGGGGCTGCTCGGCACAAATCTACTTAATAATGGATTTAAAATTTCCATTTAATTTCTCGCACATCTCGTTTGTCTGTGGCCGGAAGGGGGTGGTAAAAAGGGGCTTTACCATGAGCAGTTTCCCTACGTACTCCATCAACTCGGAGGTGAATTGTCGTCTTCTGTCGGAGAATATTTCCTTGGGGACGCCTACCCTTGAAAAGATGCAAATCAGGGCCTCGGCACAAGAAATACTATCGATTCGGCGAAGGGGGACAGCCTCGGGAAAACCGTTAGCAAAGTCTTCTAAGGTAAAAATATAGCTGTGCCCTTTGCTCGAAGGGGGGTGGATAGGGCCAACCAGGTCGATGGCCACTCTAGAGAAGAGTTCAGTTATGACTGGTCCCCTTTGTAAGGGAGCAGGTTTGACCCGCCCCTTAACGGGCGTCTTCTGACACACATCACACGATCGTCAATGCTTTAAGATGTCAGCTGCAGCACTCGGCCAATAAAAATATTTAAAAATACGCTGACCCGTTTTAGTATGACTAAAATGACCGGAAAAGATGCTGTCATGAGCTATTTTAAGCACTATAGGGACAGGGGATCGTGGAAGGCATAAGACAGTTGTCACAGCGTTATTACTGTCCTCGGCGGATCGATAAAGTAAGCCACCTTGCTCCAGGTATCTGATTACTTTAGGTCCACGAACAGTCTCCGTGTCCTTGTTTTGGGCCTTATCCCATACGGATGTTAGTGCTTCGCACTCCTTTTGTGCCGTCCTAAAGTCCTGGTTAAGGATATGCGAGAATTCGGACGGTATCAGGGTTCTGAGGGGGACGGACTCCTGGGCTTCCTTCTTTCTCGGCTTCGAGTTAGGGCGGCCTGGGACACAGGGTCGGAGCTTACTCGAGGGCTCTGTCCTATAAGTACCTAACAGAATTTTATGGGTGCTGAAATGACTTCAGCCCAGCCATCATAATACTGACACTGCAGGTAACATCTAATGATGGGAAATCGGTTTGCCCGCCTAAGGTAGTCATGTACCACCGCAATTTTTCGTGGTTAGGGTCCACTTGGGGGATGAGCTCATTTGACACGATGAAACACGTGCACCCTGTGTCCCTGACGAGAGTCGATACACGGCAGCCGTTCACGCTGCCCTCCTCAAATTTCAAAGTTCCCGGTGAAGTTTTATCAAAAATAAAATTTACCTGGTGGCCTGACGGAGGGGGAGAAGTTGCTGCTTGGGTCTGCACCACTGGGAAAGCCGGGGTGGCATTAATCTGGTGAACTTGGTGGGCTGGTCGGCTTTTAAGCTTAGAATTTTGGGGGCAATTCCAGCTCATGTGGTTTTCTACACCGCAGGTAAAGCATATGATTGGTCGCTTCGGGAAGAGTGATGGACGAGAAATCTTAACAGGGAGTTTGGTGTCCTGTTGTTGGTTTGGGGGAAGAAGTTTTGGGGTTTTACGCGGCCCGGAAACTTCGTCGGCTTTCCTGGGAAGGGGCGCAAATCCTTCCTTCTTTCCTGGTTGGGGGGTTGGTGAGAAGTTCGATTCTCCTTGGGGTATAAGTTATGGCTTGCGGTATAGACATCCGCTTCTTCGGTACACTCTTTAAAGGTCTGGCACCGACGATCCTTGACGAACGCGCGGATCTCCGTCTGGAGAGACGCCAAAAAATTGATCCCGGAACACGAAGTCTGTTAAGGACTCGTAGTTAGGATCAACCTTTAAGGATTCTTACCAGAATTTAAAATTTCTTTGAAGAATGTATCCGAGTTAACGGAACAACTGTCCGGGTTTAATATGACCTCCTCGAAATTCTTGTCGATAGAAATCGGGAGTCATATTATGAGCGGCCAATAACTTAGCTTTTAAGGTGCTGTAGTCAATTGTACATTCAGATGGTAGAGATATGAAAATGTCGCGGAATTTACAATTTAACAGTGGAAGTAATCTTACTACACCTTCAGCCTCCAGATCCACGTTATTGATCTCGAGGATCTTTTCGAAGTGGGCTAAAAATGCTCTAAAATCCTCTCCATCCCTGAAATTGGGGAGCTTAAGTGGGAGATTGGGCGGGGCTTCTGAACGTGAACTGACTGATTGTATTTTGACCTCTACTTTAGCCATTTGAAGCTTATGGTGAAGCTCAGCTTGTCTTTTCCGTTTTTCTCTTTCTCTTTCTTCTTGTTGGATTTCTCTTTCTCTTTCTTCTCGTTGGATTTCTCTTTCTCTTTCTTCTCGTTGGATTTCTCTTTCCCTTTCTTCTCGTTGAACTTCACTTTCTCTTTGCCTTTCTTCTCTTAACTTTTCTCTTTCCGTTCTTTGCTCCTCTTTAACGTACTCAATCAATTCTCTTCCGGAAAGTCCCAAGGATTCTCCTTGCGCTTTGAAGATTTCTAACTGAGTCATATTTGCACTTGGGGGCGCAATGGTCAACCAACGTAATTACTTGCAATAAGAATTATGCCTTCTAGAGAATTAGCCTACCTAAATATGGGCACTGACCTATTCGTAATTGGTTTCTTGACCTAGATAACCAATGACTAAAATAACAAAAAAAATACAAACAAATTATTATAACAGTTCCTTGAGCTACTCCAGCTTCTTAAGTTTCAAAAAAGGGGATAGCAATCGTTAAAACAAAAGGAAACTACTTTACTCTATACTTATAACGAATAACACTATGCTTTACTCGACTGAGACAAGTGTTTGCAAAGATATAGCGTTAAACCTTACACACCTGATACCAAATTTAAATAGTATATATATATATATATATATATATATATATATATATATATATATATATATATATATGTATATATGTCGTAGAGTAGACTCTCGACGATATACCATATATAACTATTCGTTGAGGGAATTATCCTAATATTTCGAGTGCGTGGTAATCTGATTGACTGAGGTTATTTATCTTCAATATGCTTAAGAAGTGGAACTGAGCTCAAGGATAATAATATGGCTATCATTAATAAAATAGAGTTTCATTAATTAAACTATCAACAACACATGAAAAAAAAGAAAATGTTTACATAAACGGAGAATGGAAAGGGTCGTGGCAATTTCTGACTAATCCGAGGATTAAGATTTGGAGAGATTTAAAAAGGTAAACAAATAAAAATTAAAAGGGGGGGGGGGGATGGTACGCTAAACCATTAAATGCACAGGGTAGCGTTGACAAAAGGTTAGATAATTAAAGGTAATGCTCAGCTTACGTAATTACAAAGTTGTTGTGCAGAAGAAGGCGATGTGAAGGAATCTTCGGTCCACTGGCGATTTCCAGCAGAAGGGTTCTTCGCGGGGTTGTCCTTAGCGAAGGAGAAGGACTGTCTTCGAAGAGTGAGAGCGAAGTGGGACTCGGAGATGCGAGCGATCTTTGTGACAGCAAATCGAGGATGTTCTAGGTAAACAATGGAGATTATCGTTGAAACCAATCGTTCTCTTAAAGAACTTTAAAAATGGGGGAATTAAATTATCCTGACGTAATGTCTTGGGAATCAGATCCGTTTCTTGACGAACGGGCTTAAAGAACAATGGCTGTTTTAACGTTGTTCTCTTCTGAACAACAGAGGGGGGGGTGAGAACCGTCCCTTGTCAACGGGCTCAAAGATCAATGGCTGTTCTGACGTTGTTCTCTTTCTGAACAACAGGGTGACCTTGTGGACTTGGCGGCTCGAAGGCACGAACCTTGGCACTCAAGGGATATTGTCCTCTTCTGGACAATAAGTTGTTTCTCGAAGTAGAGAGCTCCTAGGGGTGCACAAGGTGAGACTGGATGTGCGTGATGTCTCGCGAAGATAATCTGGATCTAATCTGATCTTATTGAGAAATGCTATTGTATAAGTAGACGAAGCCATCCCCTTGGCGTAGGGGAAAATTGAGTGGAAGGCTTCGGGGGCATGCCCCGGTCGCGCCTGGGAAAATACCTTATCTGCCCATAAGCCTTACTCAATCTGGCGAGATCGCCGTATTGAGGCGAAACGGGGGAATAACCTCTTTGGTTAAATATTGACTCAGGTGGCGGTAACGCGCTCAGCTTCCTCCCGCAGATGCCCGTGGGTAGCAATGTGTTTCTAGCCATGTGATAGCGGCTGAACTTGAGCGGCCTCAGACCATTCTATCACAGACAGCAATCCAACAATTAATGCTAATTTATACTGCAATCACTTAATCGTGTGAAGGCTGATTTGGGCCAAATGCGACCGTCTTTATTTAACAGAAGGGGTGTCATTTTCCTTCAAGATAATGCTTGTATTCACACAGATAGTATTACAATAGATTTCTTGGAGGAGCTAGGTTGGGAAATTTTGTTTATCCTCCATATTTTCCAGACCTTGCCCCTTCTAGACACCACATATTTTGTCAATTAAAAAACAAATTGGATGGTCTTAGGTTGACATCAAAAAAAGAAAATGAAACCGATATATGTATATTCATATTTTGCATCAAACTTCAAAGAATTGTACAAGCGGGGCATTAATAACCTTGTTGACAGATGTAATAGGCTCCTAGAATGCAATGGAAGTGATGTTTATGATTAATATTTCCATTGTTTTAAGGTTTTCATATTTAATTTATACTTTAAAATCGGATATCACTTTCGTTCCAACCTGATATTTTAGTGGACTTTATCTACCAAGAAACTTCAGGTAGGTCTTATCAGTAGCCCTAGGTTTTTGCACATACCTGTTCTGATAAGACACGGTTTAATTTCATAGATTTGATTTTTTTCTGGAGTACTTGAAATGTATCCCAGAAGAAAGATCCTAAAGTATTAGTTATATTTAGTAGATAGATTTTACATACGTAGATTTTTTTTAAGGATTGCTATATATAATTGCTTGATTATTCTCTTTATCTTCGTTTATGTTTTGTCTTTACCCCGCATCCGGATTTACTCTCCCTATTTTTTAACACTTTGCCTCGCAGAATTAATGTTCACCTTAATATTTGTAGCGTTATTTTTACTATTCTTATCATTCCAACTCATTTTTTTCTTCATTTTTGTCCTATACCTCTTCTTTAGATAAGTGAGCTACTACCCATTAAATACGAAAATTTAGGATATAAATGACCATCGTCAATATTATCATATAAAATTGGCGTTATTTTTAATAAAACCATTCAAACATAGTACCAATGCATAGCATTGGTACTATGTTTGTCAAATTAGATAAGCCATCCCAATTTCAACTAAATCATTCGGCAGAATTCCGCTGCGAGTAAATATTCCTATAACTGACCTATAAACGTAACGTATTGGTTCTCAAGAACAAATAAAATGGTACGTGAGGCACCCGCTTAACTACTAAATAAGTCATCAAATATGTAGATAGCAACCTCCTGATAGATTTCCACCTGTGTCTTTCTTCAGCTCATCAAATTGTTTATCTCTCCAAAGTTCTGGTTTAGTTGCGAATTAAAGTGCATCAAAATCCACTGAGGCAATCCAACAAACGATTAGACTGGAGGGCAGGGGAAAGGCTGAAAGGTATAAGAAATATTCCTTTGGATTAATAAGTTGAATCCCAGATTAACTGCAAAAATGAAACATCAAAACGGATGTGGAGCTTCCAAGTAAATCTGCAATAGTTTGTTTGTTTATATAGGTTTATTGTGAAATAGCGTAAATTTATAAATGATCTAATACAAATACAATAATAATATGATATAATAATATATAAATACACATAATATAAGCATACACATTACACAAAGCTGGAAGCCCGCTAGTGTTGGCGTCCAGTAAGACGCGGCGGAGTGTCCCACGCGTGGCTTGTCTGCTGCTAGTGGGTGGCGGCGGTCCTCACCACTCGTCGTCCGGCTGTGCGCGGGTGGCGATCAGCGCGGAGGGGGTGCGGTTCTCAGAAACTCCAGCAGCTCGCTTGTTGGTGTGGGGCGGACCACCTGGGTGGCTCTTGCCTCTCGCGCCCTCAGTAGAAAGCCTCTTAAAGGGTGAGGGGCTGGCGCTGGCTCTGGCTTGAGGCGGGCCGTGGCTGGTCAGGAGAAGAGGTAGTGCACCAGTGGGTGCCGGGAGCGGTGGCTGGTCAGGAGAAGAGGTTGTGCACCAGTGGGTGCCGGGAGCGGTGGCCGCAGTGTTCATACCTCCCTGCCACAAAGTCAGCGTGAAGCTCTTCCAACGTGGAGTAGCCCAGCCTCACACGCTGTAGCAGCACGCGGTTCGCTCTAAGCTGCTGGCAGGATGCGTTCAGTGGGCGATAGGCTGGGGCTGCAGCATACCACGCCGCTCGCCTCTTAGTTGCTTTCCATTATTGGTGCTGCTGGTGGGCGTTCGGCCTGCACCTTGAGTTGCCGCAAGCTGGGGCGCACGATCCAATTGATGGTGGCACCGTGGGCGTCTCGCTTGGCAGCTTCATCGGCAGCCTCGTTGCTGCGCACGCCAACCTGGCTGGGAATCCAGTGGAGCCGGACACGCCTGCCCTGAGCTGCCAGGACCTGCAGGGTGCACAGGATAAGGTGGTGAGGTGGATGTTGTCCCTGGTGTGGGCGTGGGCGTGCTGCAGCGCCTGCAGCCTCGACCGAGAGTCCGTGTGTATCACCACAGTGGCCTCCCGGCGGAGCAGAGCGTGCTAGAGGGCGTACAGGATTGCCACCAGCTCCTTCTGGAGGGTGGATCAGTCGTCTGATGTCCTCACGCCTCCGTCAGGCCACTCGTGACGAAGGTGGTGCCAGACCGATCGCTGTCGGGGTCGATAGAGCTGTCAGTGAAGTAGACTGCGCTGCCTGGCTCCGTGACCTCAGACATGTCTCTGAGGGCGTGCTGGCGCAGCTCCTCGGTGAGGCAGTGTGCTTTGCTGGCGGGCAGTTGTGTGGCAGTGAGGCCGGCGGCGGGGGGCTTCCACGGTGGTGGTGGAACGCAGGCGGGGTTTGGGGCATCGGGGTCGTGCCACAATCAGTTACCTGCCTGGTTGAGGGTGTTGATTGCTAAGCTGACGGGGAAGGTTGCACCAGCGCTCGGCCGGTCATGGCCCTAATCACATTCAGCCGGGCCTGCGTCCGCTCTCTCAGGTGCGTGACATGCTGCGTGAAGGACAGCCGCCTGTCCACCAACACTCCAAGGTACTGGTAGGAGTCAGTCCAGGCCAGCCGAACTCCTTGGGCGCGCAGCTGCTGGCCAGCAGGTGTTGAAGTCTTGATGGCCATGGCCTGAGACTTCTCTGTCGAGATCTTGAGCCCCAGCTCTTCGCACTTGGCAGTGATGAGGTGCAGTGCTTCTTGAGCCTGCACGAGCTTGTCGCCGCGCCCGGTGACGATGCGGGCCAGGTCGTGAGCGTAGCTGAGGAGGATGGTTCCTTCCCGATAGGGAAGGGCCACCAGCTGCTCCATCAGCTGCTCTGGGGCGTCCCATTCTCGAAGGTAAGGTAGGGAGACTTGTGGCCCTGGAACTTCACACGGGCTCGGCGCTGGTGAAGGTAGTCCTGGAGCCAGCCCAGCAGTCTCCCTCAGATGCCCTTTCTCACTAGGGCGGTTACTATGACGCCCAGGCTAGCCAGCTCGAAAGCCTCTTCGAGGTCAAGGAAGACTACGATGGTGGGCTGGTTGTTGGCGTAAGCAAGGAGAGTAATGAGGCAGTCCGAGGTGCTCACCCCCCTGGTGTAGCCGAACACGTGGTGGCGAAGGCTCCCCACGTTCCACTGTAGGCGACTTAGCACCATCCTCTCAGCTGTTTTTCCAGTGCAGCTCAGGAGGTAGATTGGACTGAAGGTGGTGTGATCCTTCGACTTGGGGATTGTCTGGATGTCGGCGTCCTTCCAGGAAGGCGGCAGACGGCCTGCCAGCTACGACGCGTTCAGAAGGGCTAGCAGCCCTGTGGCATCCTCCTCATTCGCTCGGGGCACTTCACGTTCCAAGCGTGGTGCCCCTTGGTGCAGTTGAGGCATAGTGCCGTGGTGGTCTCGCTAGCCTTAAGGCGACCGATGCACTCCTCCGTCGGGTGCGCTTGGCTGCACACGCCGCACCTGACGGGATTAGGGCACATAGCCAGGAGATGTGCGAAGCGCTGGCACTTATAGCATCCCACAGGCTCCCCCTGGTAGGGGCGCAGGGCGTAGCGGCCCCAGCTGCCCAGGTCCAACTTGGGTGGTGGCGGCCCCTCGTACACTACCAGGATCTTCCTGGTTGGTACCTTGTCTCTGTGTGCGAGGAGCCGTGTTGCTGAGAGCAAGTGGGGTTGGGCCTAAACAGCCTGGAGTGGGAAAGTGGTGGGATAGCGTTCAAGCACTACCTTGTGCCTCCCCACGCTTGGGTCGAGCAGGATCACTCGATCCTCCTCCTCAGCACGGCGGCGCAGCAGGGCCGTCCTCCTGCTGCGACTCTTCGTTCTGGGTGCTCTCATCGATAACGAGGTGACCACTTTTATCGCTGGGGGCTTCTTAAGGCTCCTCTCTCTCGGAGAATTCCTCCTCCAGGTTCGGGCGGTCCTCTTCGGTTTGGAGGTCTCCGCCGGTGACCCGGAAGCAGACCTATTCCGCGTCCGCTTCGCAGATCTTCGCGGGGTGACTATGAACGCCAACCCTTGCATAGTGGCGTCACTCTTCTTTGCTTATCAGCGCCACAGAGTCCAAAAGGGAGAACAGACCAATGCCCCCCTTACAAGCAGGACAGGAACAGGAGGTATCTCCAATCAACCCGTCCACACTTGCTTCTGCCTTTTTTGAGAGCCACGGAAACAGGAGGAATTTCCAATCAGACCGTGGCTGACCTTACAAAACAAACGAGGCAACAAATTTGTAGCTGGTTAAACCTAGTGCAGTGGGAAAGTCCTTCGGCAGGAGATAGTGACTTGATCTTCGTGATGCCTGCTGCTTCTTCCAGTGAGTGGTGGGTAGAGTGGTATGTGTATGGGTGTTGAATGTTTTGCAATGGTTGGACTTCTCAGTCACTCAAAATATATTGATTTCAAATATATTTTTATTGTTTGGTTCGTTCATTAATTTATTGGACGTTGCTATTATTATTATTATTATTATATTTTTACAATTTAATTTTCAATAACCAGTCACCTTCTTAGTCTTTCACAAGGGATAAAATTTATATATTTTTACTTGAAAATGGCTACCATGTGGCCAATTTAGATTCTTTTAATTTAGCGCATTTGTACTTTTTGGAGATAATCGAATTTTACAAATAGATATTTCGCTTTCAAGAACTAAAATTCAGATAATTTTCCTGGTACTCTATTTATACATGTCGTGAATGGTTCCCACCATAATGTAGTTATGCAGTTCAAAAAAGCAAACAAAGTTTATAACATTTACATATCTCAACCTAAAATATTTACCTTCTTGGATTACCGAATGTTCGTATACAATTCTTAATGTCCATGGAAGAGCATTGCACAATCCTCTAGCAACAATAAATTATAATTATCCGATAAGATTACCCAATCTCATAAATAATAAATATATCCCTTGATCAATAGTTTTAGCTTCTAGGAACTCTTTATAACAAAGTGCATTAGCAAATTTGACCATATTAAACCTTCCATAAATTTGAACAGTGAGTTACAATGATATCCATTTAACACGAAAATTTAGAATACAAACGATCATCATTATTATCATTTTATACAATTTACACCCAAATTATGGCCGACAATGTTAATGCTATTTAAATTAAATCCATTTTTCAATTAAAGTACCGATTTAGAAAGAGTTACTAAGCATTTATTCCACGCTATTTGTCTTAGATATAAATATGGTGATATACGCTATAGGAACTTGTTCAATCAGAGTTCATTCCTATTTAGAACCATGAGTACTCCCCTACCCAGACCTCATTCATTCAAGATATCATTCATAATTTCATCCATTTTTCCTTTTATCAGTATATTTTTAAAAAAATAATCAATCCTTAAACATGCCTTACGAGGTTACAGTATTATAACCCTTTGCATAAGAGGGATGTTGATAAGACATTCGTGATGTACATATGTAGATGCTAAATAGCAAGAGTTTTCGATAATATAAATTTTGATTTACTTTTTGAACGCACTCAAAACATTGAAGTAGAGTAGTGAAATAGTTATCCCATTATTCAAATATCCCTTGTGTCCACTGCTGAATATGCAGCTCAGTTACGGTCTCTATCTCGGTAAAATGACATTGATGCATGAGAGTAGATAGAGTGAAAGGCGACATAGCTCATTCAGTAGCTGCGAAAAAGACTCTATGACGAGAGATTAACGAATTGAAATTGTTCTTGCTTAAAGAAAGGACACTTTGCGGCCAATTTATTGAAGTTAAGAAAGGTTTCGATAAATAAACTTTGATTTACTTTTTAAACGCAATTAAAATATTGAATAAGAGTCTCATTAACCAAATTTCTCTTGAGTTCACAGCTGGAATGTGCAGCTCAGTTCTGGTCTCTATATCTGCAAAAGGAAATTGAGGCAGTGGAGCGGGTTCAGTTTAGGGCGACAAAACTCAAAGCTGTGAAACATATCCTATGAAGAGAGACTGAAAGATTTGAAATTGCTCTCTCTTGAAGATAGATTCATTTACGGCCAATTAACTGAAGTCTTCAAAATTATAATTTAAATAATATATAATTTGATTCATTTTAGAACGCACTAAATTCAATAAGGCAAAATATTGCCCATAAATTGAAATTAAACCCTTATTTGACGAATATCTTGAGAAGCCTTTTCTTATATAATCGTCTTAACTTTAAATTCTATTTAAATTTAATGAAAACTCCCATTTCTTATTATAAACACGTGAAAAAACAATATTAATTTAACATTTTAATTATAAAACCCATCCCAAGTACTCCTTGCCCTACTTTCCCCATTCTTTAATGGACTTGACTCTATATTTCTATTGCAACCAAATGCTTGCGCGTTCCCTTTATTCTCGTAGATAAGGAAATTATAGTTCAAAGATAAATATTTACAAATTAGCATTAACTCAGCAGTATTTATATAATCTAATATCAACCTTTATTTTGTTAACTTAATCATAATTAATTCATTTTCACTACTACAGTGATAAATGGCTCATTTTTCAATTAGCAGCAGTTCTGTATAGTGGGTGAATACGTTATTTTTATAATGAGAACGATCATCTGCTTATACTGGCGTAATATTTTTTTTTAATTAAAATTGTATTATACAGAAAATGATAGGGTTTTATGGTAAGATTACTCTGTTAAACCAAAACGTTTCCATTAACCTTATCGAAAATTATTATTGGATGAGCCAACGTCAATGCTCATTAAGATTGAAGTTTAATACAGGCAATTGAGTGGAATTAATGAACTTTAATGGTACGGAAAATTAAGAAAAACAGAATATCAAATAGATAATAAATTCGCGTCAAGTTAAAAGTATTTTTTCATTCATTTTTGTGATATTTAGTGTGTATGAAGAGTAAATGAATGATCAACCTCCTCTACTGTTAATACTTATAAATGAAATTAATAGAAAATTGTTTACAATGTCCTCATAAATACAAGACTATATTGTTTAATCTAAGTATTTTTTTAGGCAAACGATTATAAAGGGCGACCCATAAAAGTGGGTCACAACTTTTGATAGGGTACATTTCGTAATGCTTTGTCGAATTAAGAAATGAAGACTACCTATGGTGGGGTGAATTTTTATGCTACCAATACGGTTACCTGAAAATCAGTCATTTTAAAGACCATTTTTTCTAGTAAATTTTAATCCTCGTGATATCTTTTGTTGTACCCATCAAAATTTGAATAACGTTGCCAGTACTTTCAAGGCCAAAAGTTTGAGACTAATATATTTTTCAGATAAGAAAATTAATAAAAATAAAAAACGTATTTGGTTTTATTATGTGTGTCTCAGAATTTTAAGGTGAAATATACAAAATATTATAGTTTAAACACATTGTATTAATAGATACATTCAATTTATGGGTTCAGTCAATATTATAAATGATGTCTTTTGCTCATCAAGATTGCTCCAATTTATTTTGGTATGCTGGAACCTAAATTTCTGATATCTCAAAGAATATTGCTGTATTTGTATTCAATTATCACCCGCAACTGCTCATAATGGATTGCTTCTGTTTCTCAACCACCAGTTTGCGCAAAATAATTTGTGCTCTTCTTTCTTTAGATGCCAAGCATCACCAGACATGGAGATTGCCCAGTTGCTTCACCATTGGCACGACGAAAGACAGGTGAAAGCGCTCTTTATAATTATCATACTAACGAAGGATAAACTTTGAAGCTCTAACAAGGAGGAGATGAGCTTCATCAAAGTATATAATTTTGCTCGACTCTTCAACAGTCCATTCTTTATATATCCTAGAAAAGTGGAGCCTATCTGTATGCTTTTCTTGATGAGATTAGTCTTCTTTGCAACCTTTCTCGACCTAAGACTTTTGTCGAAAAGTCACTGCATCACTGGCCGAGCTGAAGCGTTCACAACTGTTTCTCTTCAAGATGCCAGCAAGTTTGGCATTGGAGACAACCCGATGTAGCAGCTGACATTTCTGCAAGCTCCTACAAAGTTCGTAAAGAGGCAGTTGGCAATTTTCCATTTGAGGGAATTATGCATCTCGCCCCAAAATCCATTTTGTACGACCCTTGATAACAATATGGTTACCTTAAAATCAAAGTACGACTCCTCCCAACCATCAACCAATCAAAACCTTTGTACAACCCAATTCGAAGTTAACCAATCAGGTTAGACTTTCCCGTTTCTCGAAGATCCGAGTGCATTTTAACGTACACTTTTATTTCATCGGCGTTCCGGAAAATGTTAGTAAAAATTAGCTCCCAAATTAATCATTAGTGTATACAAAGGTTTAAAGATATTCGGTGTAATTCTTTCCTTTTTTTCCCTTTAAATTCCAGTTCCCCTGATATTATAACTTCAAAAGAGTCGTGGCTGTAATATAATAAATTTTATATAATTCCACCATTATATATATATATATATATATATATATATATATATATATATATATATATATATATATATATATAGCTTAGGTTGTGGCTTAGCTTAGTTCGTGACTATATTTTATTTCAAAATAAATTATATATACACATTCTTCATTTAACTCATATTTGTCATTATTATACTCTTTTGGTTCAATTAAAAATCTTCACGTATTGAAACTTACCTCCACAAACAGGACCAGAGTGCGATTTTGTATTCAGGGAATAAATGTCCTTTTTTCCTATTTTTCAAATGCTGCCTTTTTAATAAACTAGCAATAATTTAAAAATTAGACTAATTTTACTATCACGTGAATTCAAAAAACTAAGTAAAAAATAAAAATATATTAGTCTCACAACTTTTGGTCATGACTGTCGATTATCTTACACAAATTTTTGAAACCTTAGATGTCTTTTCTGTCAAGGGTTAGGGACGTTTTTGTGATAGAAATAAGGGCGTTTTATACTTTGGGATGTTACTGTATCTAATATTTGGATACTCTTTGTCCTAAGATAAGGGACAGTTAATGTACTCCTGCAGTATCTCCAAGTTGTCTGCTCGCTCACTAATCGCATTATTGAGATACATGCACCTAGAGAAGATGCCCAAACCTATAACTTTAAATCTTAAAGCTATATTGTTCTTTAATTACTATACACTTGATTTATCTCATTTTTATTGCCAGAAAGATGAAAATAATGTATTTAAAAGTGCTTTCTCCCCAGATATTCCGATATCGCTCATGTGCAATGCTGACAAATGAATTATCTGGAATACAGCACCTTGTAGTTGAGTGGAGATTGGTTTGAACCCCAGCAAGCTATTGCTCAAAAAATATTCGCACATTATTTTCATTTCCAACATAGACTCTTAAAGTATAAAAAACCCAATAAAGTGTAGCTCATTAAATTTTAAATATCAAATTGAATTTGTTTTATTTAGAGCTATTGTATAGTTTTTTGGCTACAGCGACTTGCTTGATGTTAATGAGGAGAGCCATTATGGTCGAAAAGGCTTGTCAGTACTAAGTTAACAGAATTACAAAGCGATGTATATTGCAGCTTAATTTTAAAAGGTTAAAGTCAGCAAAAATTGGATGGAGGGACACTCTGAGCTAGGGAAAATTTTTGCAGTAAAGTCAAAAAGAATATTATGTTTCTTCAAAGAACGTGAAAAGATTTCTTTCTCCTTAGCACTGGTGTAATCTTTGATCATTTTTCAACTAAGTGTCATGTGCTGCCTAGCAAAGTTAGCTTTAATCCCATTACTTTGCTTTTTCAATTCTCTAATTAGAGTTGTCCTTCTATTCGATATCCGTACCTTATTTTCTTGAGATCACGACTCTAGTGAACTTTTACTTGTTTTTTTATATTTTACATTCCCCCTCGAAATGGTTGATGTTGGCGATCTCAGTTGTTATGATCAGTGCATCAAATTCTCATTTCTGTGTTCACTGACGAGTAATCAACTGGTGTCGTCAGCAAATTGGATATATAGGCATTCAAGCAGTTTATGTATTAGTTTGATTTCCACCTTACTAATGTAAAACAGCTTAGAGTTATGCTAATCTCTGAATTATCTGAGATTAACTCATGCGTTAAATATACTTTGATGGTTTTGAATACAATGTCCGGTGCCGAGATAAGGATGAAACTAGTAAATCCATAGGAACAAGCCACTTTTTGTTGGAATAAATAGATAGCACATTTTAGTCATTAGGCTTTTATTGTGACTCGTCGTGCAAGGTTCTCTTGCTTTTGGTGTTTAGCCGGTGGATGTATTTAGAGTTGCTGTCCTCACAGTCGCCAACGTTGAAGGTACATTGATACATTTTATTGACTTTTGGGGGAACGCCGGCGCACCGGCTCTTCCCACACGAGTTGCACCAACGCGCCCTGCTTTCCTTTGCAACCAGGAGAAATGTTCAACAATCATCTACCACAATCTGATGTTAGAGTGCGTGAGAAATGAACATTCACCTTGGGAAACACATTTCTTCCTTAACAAGGAACATGCTAGATTCTCTCAATTTGGGAAGAAATAATACATGCATATCAAGAAGTAGTCTAGTCGCTTCTTGCATGATCAATCTTCTGCGTACGACTATAAGTCTTCTTTTAAACGTCGTGTCTGTTTTCTATCCATATGTATCTCTGTAATAAATAAAGAAATACAATCTCTCTCCTCATAAACTTTCAGAGTAAAGAGTGTCCATTTAGCTTCCGCCAAAATCAATCCGAGCAAGCAAGCGCTATTCGGTTTCTGAGGTCAATCAGAGCTAAAGCAAATAAAGAATTCTTGCGGGAATGAGATGGGAGAAAGTGGGCTATTCTTCAGAGCAAAATTGCTGGACCGTTGAAGCTTGATTATGTTTACTTCTATTTGGTTGAGGGGGAATAAGGAGGTTGCTTTCTATTTGTTTGATTAGTTTGTAGGTTAATTTATATTATGTAAAAGAAACTATTTGGTTTAAGGTGAATTTTTACATATGAAATGACCATATTTTAGTTGCATATCCTAAATGATTGTGAGTTAAGAAACATTATTTGATTTATAGATCTAAGACTATTAATTAGCCATGTGAGGAATCATCTTCAATTATGGTAGCATTCATTAATTCGACTGTGAAATACAGAAGCTTCTGTATAACCATTGCATGAATTTTCTTTGCCTGAGCTTAAAGATTTCTATATTATATTACCTGATATGTAACTATTGTAACAATAATTCAAAATTGAAATTGAACTGCAAACGCTTCTGGCAGTTACAGTTAATTGTGTGTATATCACCAAACATAAGGTTTCAGAGGGTGCTTCGTATTGTCAATAAAGTAAACTTCTGCCACATTAATTAGCTCGTTGTTCTCTCTAATTGGCTTACCAGAATTTATTTGCATATCTCCATATTTCCTTCTGTCATTTCTTATTTTATGTGTGAAAAGGACAAGATAATAAAAGTATAGGTTCCAATTCTCGAAATTATTGATGGTTCTCAAAATTGTATACAAACAATACATTTCCTTATGCACGCTGGACCTGAAATAGAGCAGTTGTCTAATAATGCCACTCCATTAACAGCACAAATTTGTCTTGGAATCTTTTCCATATATATATATATATATATATATATATATATATATATATATATATATCATATATAAAAGCCTCCTGGAGTTCCTTAACCCACTTCAAGAGCGCCACCCCTACTACTGGGAAACCATCCCTTTTTCAAATCTCCAGAGAAATTTCAAGAGGTATTTTATATGAGTTGGTGTTTGAATTTTACAAAACAAGAAAATGTATATATTCTTGCGGTCCTGAAGAGAGTTGAGAGATACCAGGATACTATTCTTACTATTGTTCTTACCTAACCGCATTGACATGAACCTTATTATTCATTTATCGATACTGAATATTAGAAGTGGAAGAATCTCAACACCATCCATATATTTGAACTTCTCGATACTCAAAAAGGCAGTGTGTGGCCTCTCATTGTCGTGCTGAAAAAAAGCCTGACCTCAAATGATCAAAACAGGATAATCTTTCTTTTTTATCGTAAACGTGGTTTAGCTGATGGCCATACAGTTTATGCTCAACCACGTGAAGCTAGCTCGAAATTCAGTACTCCTTGTACCCGACAAAGCTAATGAACTTCTTGTGGAACCGATTCCGTTGTGGAACAGATGCCGGTTGTTCACCTCGCAACACCCATTTCCTCTCTTGCTCGTGATTAGCCAAGTACTCCAACTTTTCATCTGATGTAAAAATTCGCCTCCAGAATAGGTCGTTCATTAGGTTATTGAGAAGTTAACTGCAAATCTTTACTGTACGGGCAGGTAATATTCATTTAATCGGGACTTCTTTTGAATAAAATCAATTGGATTTAATCATTTCAGCCAGTCTGTTGCGATGACACTCCAACAACTTTCGAAAGATCAAGGCTGCTTGCAGCAGGTTCAACTTTTAATGCTGCCACTAAAGCCTAGCTGTCAAATGTTTATGGTCAGCCGAAACATGGTTGATCTTCAAGTGTACCTTCGCCTGACTGATTGTGCCTTCTCCTTCAGTATCATAAACTTCCTTCACAGCAACTCGTGTGGAAAATTTTTGCTTGTAACAGAAACAAATTAAAACTCTAATTCCACTTTCTTCCAAACTCATTTATGTTAGTTGGAGTTAACACAAAGAGAAATAAACTGCACAGGAGCAACAAGCAACAGCAGAGTACGGAAGTTGGTAGTCGAATAAGTAAGGTTAATCTCACCTAATGTTGGTGTTTCTTCATCAAATTATGTCGTTTTCTTTCAACTTCCTGAGTCTCTAAGCTCCTCTTCCTTTTTATTCATTGGAATAATCCTAAGTACGGCTCCTGGAGGTCTAATATAAAAAATAAAACTTAACTCTATTGAAATACCTTTTAGAGTCACTCATTACTCCTCTTCGAAGTATCTCGTGACTTCACTAAGACTCACCCTTTAATTAATTGGAGTAAATATATCTCCGTCTAGTGGATTTGAAATATTAACTCAAAGCTGTTTTTAAAATTACTTTTTATAGTCATTAATTACTCCCAGCCTGAAGAGTCACGTTCCAGTTATTCCTAACCCTATGCATTATTTAGGGGGCCCATCTGGCGATTGCCTAGCAGGGCATAAGTCGCCGTAATCACGCAAAAAGCAAGAGGAGCAGTAATAACTAGAGTGCATAGTGCAAACGTAAAGGATGGTTTCCGCTTTGTAATGGTATAGAGCTACTTGTTAAGTTCATGTGTGGGTTGCCTCAGTGTTTGTGATGGCACCATGAATTCAAATAAGTACAAAGCTGCCATCGGCACATGACATCTGAACAAATCCATGAAATATGATTTTACAGAAGTAAAATGCCCCTTGTCACAAGTTTGCGTCCACCATGAAGTGGTGCCTGGACAATATTATCACGGCTATTACCACTGGCCGCCTCAGTCACTGATATGAATCCATGGAAAATCCTTTGGCAGAACCTCAATGAAGCCGTAACACGTTATCTGCAATCGTCAATGAGAAACTGGAGGCAGTCTTTACTTAGGAGTGAGTCAACATCACACCGCTCAGGTGTCACAGTATCGCGGAGAGCTTGCCTCGATGATAAAATACACTCATCTCTGCCAAAGGACTCACGAAATGCTACGGAGCTTCTGCATAGGTTTGCAGTTACTCTAATTTTGACAGAGCTTCATCTGCTTAGTTTTATTGTTTATTGTTCGCGGCATATATAACTTATTGCGATTTATTTATCCTTATTTCAGTTATATTTTTATTGATATGCAAATTATATGTCTTTACAGTAACTAATTTCCTAATATATATATAGGGGGAAAATTTTCAATTATACTTTGTGCGGGTTTTATTGTTGTGCCTGGTGTCTTAATGATTCATCATCTGAGCGGCAATTAGGAGTCCTTGGTTCAATTCCTGGCTAGGATAATTAAAAGATTTCTTGCCATTTTTTCTGTCTTCTCAATATGGATTGCCTTCATTGAGCTGTCCTTTGCTCTCCTTGATCTTTGTCTCTTCCAATATCTCTTTTACTATATGGTTATATAAAGTTTTTGCATTTCTCTTTATGCCTTCTAATGGTTTTGGAATGGTAAAAAATAAATATGGTGAAAGTCTGGTAGAGGCATTTAAGCATGGAAGAATCGAAAGAGTTTAACGCGGGAGATGGTCCAATAAGTGAACTCATTGGACTGATTTTGGCCTTGGGAATAATATATTCTAGACTTCTCGTTTTTCTGTTCTGTCCTCTTTCACTTTAAAGCATTTCATGAGAATTACACTGTATGTTTAACTTTGGTTGCTTTTCTCGGATATGTATAGATTCGAGATAGAGTAATTGGGGGCTATAGCGGCAGAACTCAAAAGTTTTGTCATTCCTTCATCAATTTTTGGTTGAGACAAATTCTCTTTGCTTTTCTCCTGTGTTTGTTTTTGGCGTACTATCAGTGAGGTAGTATGTCATTCTTCTTGAGATTTTTGTCCTGGTCATTCCGATATACGAGTGATTAGGAGTTTACAGTCTCCAAAGTTGCATATATCAGAGGAGTCTGTTGTATTAGATATGGTATAAGTCTTTGGTTCTTTTTCATAATAATGCTTGAGGTCAGTTTAGTTTGATAGTAAATAGTTAAAGCGACCTTTCTTGCGACATTTGTTCGCAGTGTTCCTAAGTTAATAATTCACTATGTAACACGATTATTCTCTTTGGGTAGCAACTGTTATTTTCTATTTGTGTCTAGAATACATGAAAAAACGCTGTTATTCATTTCAAACTTTGCTTTTGTGTCCAAGAGAATGATATTGTCACACACGTAATATCTGATAATTTGACTTCATTTTATGACGAGAGCTGTGACGTGATATCCTGGGACCTACGATCTCCTAATTGAGGCTGACACGTCATCCAAAGCAATTCTAGAATTTTCGTTCGTTTTGATCGGCCAGTTTCCTTCCTAATTATTTTATTGAATATTAAATTGGATTAAGATTATTGCGTTTTTGTCATGAAAGAAAGCATTTGATGTCTGGAGTTAAGAATTCTAATTGTATGTTGATGTAGCATTGGGATTTTGAATGATCCGTATTTGTTAGTGTTCCGTGGAATTCAATGTTGAGGCCTTCATTCTTCACAGAAGACGGACCATTTTTTTTGTCCTTGGAGAAGAAAGTTGTGTTCGGGAACAGAGTGGATTTCGTGTACTTATTTTCCGGTTTCGTGCGTCTTGGAAGGCTAGTGCTATTTAAGGCTATTGCTATTTAAGGCTATTGTAATTTAAGGCCATCCTGATTTAAGGCCATCCTGAGCTAGGGTTACCGTGAGTTAAGGTTACCGTGAGTTAAGGTTACCCTGAGTTAAGTTTATTGTGATTGATTGACTTAGTGTAAAACAAGCGGCAGAATTGTACCCCTTTTGCATTTTTGTGCGGGTTTACCGCGAGTGTTGTGCCTCTCGTGCATCTTTGGTAGGACAACCGTGTGTGGTGTCCTTGTTTTGTGTAGCCCATACTAGGCCTGATATTGGTGGTCGTGAGTACCCCTTTATTTTTGTACGCGTAGGTACATTTTAGTTACGTCACCGGTAAGTGCTTCCCTCTGTGGCTCAACCTTCTTTCTCCGTGGTTTCATAGATAGGAATATCATACGTGCTTTATTTTTGTGTACATATTTGTTCTTGTGTCTTCCATACTCTAAATATTTATGTTCCAAAAGGCCATTCCTTAGCTCGACCTATCAAAGTTGTAATTAATTTTTAGGTCCTTTCTCTGATAATTTAGTCTTGGAATATATCGGCATTTTCAAGTCGAAACATTTATCAAACATCTGTAAATAAATTTTTGTCGTTATAAGTCGACGCATCTTCTATCCTTGGCTATCAACTTTTGGGGTTGAAGAATCTGGGCCTGTCACCTGACCCCAGTTTGTGACAGATATTTGTATGAAATTTACCTATTTCCTCTGGAAGGAAGTGGCGAATTTGAACTTTCATTTACATAAAGTAGAAACAAAACGACATGATACAAAAAAAACATTTATTTATTCTAGAATTACATAAGTGATACAATTAAAATATCAGAAATGAGTAGTTTTTTGTGATTTACTAATATACTGAAAATTACTTTCAGGAATCAGCCCCAAATATAGTCTCCCATCAGATTTACATTGTACGATACTTGATAGCGGCGTTCAAAGTCCATTATATCCAGGTGAAAGCACTCGCTATGCTATTTCCATGTTCTCCTTAAATTTATCAAGATGAGCGTCAGGAATCTGGACTATTATGGACATCCTGCAACCGAGCTTGCCGTAGTTTCTTACCAAGTTCTCAACAAGCCCTACATAGTTTTGGGCTTTGTCATTACCTAGGAAGCCCAGAACCCCTTCGATAATGCTGTCCCACGCTGCTTTATGCGTCCTAGCATGCTTCTCGGGAAATTCCTTGCACTATGATCCTATTTTTGTTGACCGACGAAGACACCGGCTTCCACCTTTGCCGCAGATAACTTACGAAAGAAATCTAGGAGATACTTGGAAGCTGCAGACTCGTTATCTATATCTCTAAAGAATTGTTTCATAAGGCCCAATTTTAAGTGCAGAGGAGGAAACGGTATTTTTGCGGGTCCAACAAAGGCTCCCATTTGAGGTTGTGTCTCCCGACACTAAATTCCGTCCACTGTGGCCAATCCTTCTGATGGTAGTGTGCCACGGTGTCCCTGCTGTCCCAAAGGCAAAGATAACCAGGATACTTTGTAAAGCCACCTTAAGGACCCATCAAGAAGGCCACAATTTAGAATTCTCAGATAACCTCCCAAGCGTATTCTTCATATTTCAATGCATCTAGCTAGCATGTTACTGAGACTGCTGTATTCCTCCTTGAGCTGGACTGAGTGAGCAAGGGGAAGAGAAGGATACATCTTCCAGTTATAAAGAAGCACTGCTTTAAGGCTCCTGGACGAGCTGTCAATGAAGAGGCACCAGTCGTTGAGGTTACAGGCGATTCCGATTGCTTCAAACAGACTGTTTACATTGTGAAAAAAGCAAAGCTCATCTTGACGTGTAGAAAGCTTGGAAAACACTGACACTTTCTAAGACCTGATATTGTCACACTGTTATCTAATGTATCCCACTGCTTGAGTCTCAAAGTTAAAAGCTCGGCATTCGACCCCGTGAGACCAATATCTCTGACAAAATCGTAAAGATCTTTTTGGTTGGATAGTATGGGTTTCTTTCCTCAGTTACACCTCTGTAATCTGGATTAATGACTTTATCCTCTTCTGAACTACTTTTCCTTTCTAAAAACTGTTGCTCTCTTTTGGGAGGAGTGGTTACGGGGAGCTCATAACTGCGTGGCACTGGCGCAATAGATGACTGAAGGTCTGGATGCATGATAACAGGCTCATTTTTGCCTTCTCGACGCTGGGAAGGGTTCAGTATGCAAAAGAAATTATTGCTTGAGTGGTCAGTTGGTTAACTCCAAATTCGTGGAATTGCGAAATTCATAGCTCTCTTTTCTCCTCTGTACCTTCTTGTAAAAAAAACAAAATGAAAACATAAGTATAAATATACAAATACTTTTCACTTAAGAGCTCTGCAAAAGAACTCTAGAGGTAAATATATATATATATATATATATATATATATATATATATATATATATATATATATATATATATATATATATATATATATATATTACCTTTAGAGTTCTTTTGCAGAGCTCGCAGGTGTACTGAGGTGCAAAGGAATTGTCTTGATCTCTGACTGACATGCCGAAATATGCTGTGTAGGCCTCACACATTTTAGCAGATCTCTCTACACAGTACTTTTTTGCTCTTGACTTAATAAATTCGCCGCAGAGAGCAAAACGCGTCTCTCGAATGCTTACAACCTCTTGATGCTATGTGTGACGAATGCTTCTTTCAATGACAGGTGACGATGTCTGCGCTGTGACGCCTAGAGTTAAAATGATCTATTGAGTAGATATTCTTTGTATTTATACAGTCATCTACGTTGCCAGAGTGTTCTAGAAATTCTCCAAACATATAAAAACTTCTCGAATGTTCTAGAAAGCTCTACAGTTTATTTTTCACCACATTAATACTGAATCTATGTGGAATGTAAGAGAACTGCCATTTACTTACCTTAGTGATAAATATATGGAAAGTTCATCAAAAGGGGTACCATATCAGTTAAATGTGGTTGTCGTAGAGTCAAGGCCGTTTAGTGACTTTGTACTGACTCTCCTCAGACGGAACAGGCGGGAAGGCAAAATGAGCGCGTGGGAAAACAATAACAAACTGAGTGCGATAGTTGGCCTAAGTTAAACGACGTCTAGGGGTTCTGGGTTGAGAGAAACTGGTTATAGAAAAATACTTTACTATATACAAAAATAAGGAATATAAGTAATTAAAAAACGGATACACAACACTATATTAAAGGGGGAGGGGAGATACGGAAGTATAAAATCAAAGTCACGCAGACTCGGGGTAAAACAGGACTGGATAAGTCTCGTTCAGTGGCGTACGAACGAACTCTTGAGGGTAAACGGGTAGGCTGAGTTTCTAGGAAGACTCACGTAAATCGGATGGTCTTGGGCCTGGAGACGACGGGGGTTTGCGATGCAGGATGCCGAACACTTTGTAACCTCGTTGAGGATAAACAAGGGAGTACGCCAGGCAATAACGGAGCTGACCCGAGATTGATAGAAGTTTGTCTGTTGACTAGCGTCTATCTAGCAAAAACCCTTGTCTTCGGCTGCGAGCGAGACAGAGTCAAACTCGGCTCGTCACGTCACGAGTTGGTGGTGACGAAATGGCGGGTGTTACGCACGGGGTCTGCACGGTGCTGCTATTCGCAACTGTAGTTGCAACTGTAGTGAATTCTGGTGGCTTTTTTCTAAGTATTTATATGGCCTCAGCTGAAGTGCATCGCTCGAGGCGCAGGAAGGGAGCGGGCCTTATCAGCCGGGGCGCTTTGTGAGTGGATTCTCATGGTCACACGGAGTTTTCCATCAGTTTTAAACTCTCCCTAGACCGAACGCTCTCGTTTATTTGCACCGGCAGTGCACAAGTTACAAAACGCTCTATGTACACGTGGAGTTATTCGTTTCCTTCTGACAGTGGTCACTAAGTTAATAATGGGTCGCTTATCTTATGAGATGCCGAGCAAGTACCAGTTTAGAAGATGAATAACGGGAGTGAGCCTGGGTTACCCGTAAAGGGGTATCGGACGAAGCCGTTTGAGGTCTCACTGTCGAGTTTGCTCTGACTCCCAAACTTCTTACGAGCAATCCGTTTATAGGCTAGGTTCGAAAGGGTAACTTGGTTATCACAGTGTTAAGGGAAGGACTCAAAAGGAAAGTAGTATTTTGTACGCTTTAGTCTTGGCTTAGGCCTACCTTAATTGGGGGAAGCGAGTTAGTCGAGTCTTACGCAGCTTTGTTGCAAGTTGCTCTCTACGTTAGATAATTAGGCCTGAGGACGGCTGGATTTAAGGACGAGAAACGGACTCGTGACCCCAATAAGATTAATGTGAATTCAGAATCAAGAGGGATGAATGTATCATACTAATAATAGCGTTGTTACTCTCTTTGGAATTCCCCGCCTATCATATATATATACGAACCCTCATTAAGGTGGCATGACTAAGCTATCTTTAATCAGAGCGCAAGGCGAAGCCTAACAGGACAAGGTATAATCGTTGTTCCTTTGTGGAGACTGCAAAGCGGAGTCAAAGGGTGTGTGTGTTTGATTTTGCAGGTTCATGTCAATTTTTGCTGATCAAACCCGATTCCGTTACGGCTGCATCGTTATCTTGTTTCCTCGCGTGTGTATGTTTGTGTATTCGCGTGGGAGACTCCAAGTACTTCGCTTTATTCTACATCAGTTCATTGCTAGTACATGGCATATTATTTCAGTAGTTATTATGTGTGCGCAATTTCAAGATTTCATAGTTCCAACAGGGTGCTCCTTTGTAAGGTTCCTCTTTAAGCGTACTTGACCTTGCACTTCAGCCATCGCTACCCCGTAAGGGGCACGGCGATTTACCATCCTGGCCTCCATGCTAACGGGACTCGGCACCCCGTCTGGCCCCAGCTTAGCCTCTCTTCCTTCCTTCAAAACACTTGTTTCCTCTTTTCATACAACCTCTCCCACAACTTTCAATGGTCAGTCTCTAATTTCACAGGGTAGATGCTGACCTTCTTCGTAAGCCAACCGTCCCGGATCGGAGCTGGAGGGGGGAGGGGAAAATGTTCCCTAACCCCTGTGCTCTGGTTCGGAATGGGGGGTTTTTAACAACCTGCTTCATCCCCACCCATACCTTCCTCACATCCCTTTTCCTCTCCTCTTCACATTCTATCCATTTTTACGCCGTGTTCAAGGTGGAGCCGCCATGCCGATGGACTGCCAGGCCACCAGGCGGGAGAGGTGGTCTTAAATGGTGGCGCCTGGCTCTGCCGGGCCTGTAGGCACCTCTCGCAGTGCGGGCTACTGTAAGAGGTGATGCGCGATTGGATCCCATATTAAAAAGAGGGTCACCATGCCCAATGATGAGTATAAAAAAAAACCCAACCCCCAACTTCCCCTATAACATCGACGGAGCCGCTCTTGGGCAGCCCCAGCAAAAAAATGGAGGCCCTCCCCCTGTGCTTGCTCAGGGGACCCTCCATATATCTCTAACCGGAGAGGAGGCTTACTCCTCTCCTTCGCTTACGGGTGTAGGGGACTCCCCCTCACCCCCTTCTCTAAAGGTGCTTTCGGGCGCCTTCCTTTTACCAGCGGCAGTCCCCTCTGTTCTTTCCAAGGGGACTGCTAAAAAAGCCAGCAAGTAGCCGTTAGCCAGCCGCTCCACATCGAAGCGGCTCGGTAGGGCAAACCCCCTTAACGAGAGAGGAAAGCCAGGCCCCTTCGGTCGCTTCCCTCAAAAGACCTGCTGGCAAGAATATTGAACCTTGCCGGGGTCAAGGCCATGCCTCCCCAAAGAAGACTAGTGACGATACTGGTAGCGGGACCTGCGATGTCTTGGGGGGGGAGATGGCCAACTGGAGGCCCCTCTTAAAATAGACATGGTCCTTGACAAAACCCAGCCTCAGACGGTAGGGCCTTCCATGGGGGAGAATCCTGGCTCGGCGCCAAGCACCGAACCCGAATCCGACCCGATGCAAGGTCCTCCTCAAATAGCTGTGGTTTCCGAAGCAGTACAAGGAGGGAGATGATCTCCTCCGACCGGTGCGCCCCCACGACTACCAGGACCTTCTCCATTTCAAAGAATGACCTTGCTGAGGCCGGTCCATCTGGCCTGGGGGCTTCTTCTGACGGAGGTGAGAAGCGGGTTCATTCCCTGCCCTCCTCTCCAAAAAAGAAAAAAAAAGGACTAAAAAGACAAAAGACTCGGGGCTCCTCTCTATCCGAAGGGTCTGCGGGCAAAGATGGGTCTACTGCCACTCTGGCAAGCGACCAAGCCAAGATCGGCACATCCTCCCCCTCTGCCCCCCCGGTTGCGGATCCCCTGACCAAGACTAACACCAAGAGTGCACAGGGCGGAGCCTCGATGACATCGGGGCCCCTCATTCAGAGGTTACCTGGCGTTTTCGAGCCCGCTGGCTTCAAACGCTTCCTCGTTATTCACTCCACTAATGGCACCATGTTGTCCAAGGGCAACATGATCCATCAGAGGAGAGGATTAGCTAGTGAAATCGGTAGAGAGCCGAAGGTCACCTGTTTCTCGGACGGGAGCCTTCTGGCTAATGCGGCGAATCCCGCCGAGGCGGCCAAGATAAGTGCTCTTCGGACACTTCATGGCATCCCGGTGAGTCTGACGCCGCACTCTACCATGAACTTTGTGAAAGGAGCAGTTTATGCGAGGAAACTCGTTGACTAATCCATTGAGGACATCACCCTACAGCTAGCAGACCATGACGCGGTCAAGGTCGAACGTGTGATAAGAAAACAGGAAGGGGCCTCGAGACCCACCCCTACACGCTTCGTCACGTTTGAATGTGACAAGCTCCCTTAGTCGGTGCGTGCCGGTTGGTACCGCTACCGCGTGAAGGCATTCGTGCCACTGCCGCGGCGGTGCTATTACTGTCACCGCTTCGGCCATACGAATCGCTTATGTAGACGTGCAAAGTCGGGTACCCGAAGTCTGTGTAAATTGCTCCAAGGTCGCACACGATAAGTCCCAATCGTGTGTGGCCAAGTGTCTTAATTGCAGAGAGCTGCACCCTGCTTCTTCGAAGCAATGTGGTGCATATCTCCTTGAGAAAGAAACCCTAACCGTTCAGGCCCAGGATAGACTCTCATTCCGCGAGGCTAAGGACTTGGTCCTGGCGCGCCTGGCTCTGCCTGGGACGTCATATGCCTCAGTAGTTAGAAAGGCACCCTCTGCTCCTGGCCCATCCAGGCCAACGAGCACGGTTGTTTCCGCGCCCATTCGGAGCCCTTCTGCGGGCTCTACCCAACCCGGGCGCTCCCCTGGTAAAGCTGGCTGCAAAAAGGGTTCATACCCAGCCCCGGCTAAAACCAGGGCTCCCCCCCTATTCCCAAAGCGTGACCGTTTCCCGCAAGGCGAAACGGCCACGCGCCTCCACCGAGTCATTAGACTCACAGAAGGCAACACCCCTGAAGATGGTCGCTAGACCACCTTCGGGGGATCCTGAAGCTGTCCCCCGAAAGGAGGACATCACAAAGGAGCTTCGGCTCCTTCGCCCACGCGCCGAGGTGGAGCGAGTGGCTCGGAGACGGTGGTTCCTCGAAAAGAGGGCCTCCCGCCTCCGAAGCCGCAGCGCCCGCCTAAGGTTTCGAGGCGGAGGGAGGAAAAGACTCGCATGGCGAGCCCAACCTCCCCCAAAAAGTCCACGAAGGCGACAGCGCCACCAGCGCTTTGCCGGCCAACAGCGCCCGGGGTTTGGCCCCCGGGAAGCGTACGGCCATTCTTGTGAGGGTCTTCAGTTCGAGGAGGGCGCCCGCATCTCCTCCGAGCTAGGCCTGGAGGGCATATTCTTTCAATGGAATTGCCGTGGACTCCTGGCCAACTGAGAGGAGGTGCGGAGGCTTGTCTCGTCCAGCTCCCCGTTAGCTATCTTTTTGCAGAAGACCATGCTAGGCGCGTCTCACTTGCCTGCCCTCCCAGGGTATAAGGGTCTTGCAAACCCACCACTGCGGGATGGTCTGGGCTGGTGGATGCGCGGCTTACACCCGGCATGATGTTTCCGTTCTTCCTTTCTATTTAGATACCTCCTTTTAGGCAGTGGCTGTGCAGCTGAACCTGGATAGGAGGTATACTATCATTTCTGTGTACATTCCACCGTCAGCTGACTTCAACGCGGGGGACTTCCGCCGCGTCGTGGCAAGGTTGCCGAGGCCCTATCTCTTGCTTGGAGATTCCTCAATAAATCCCAGGGGACAATTCCTTTCCGATCTGATCGAAGAGCTTGAGATGGGTGTCCTAAACGTGGATGAGTTTACGCATCACTGTCCGAGAACCGCTTCATTTTTAGCCTTGACCTATCTTTGTGCTCTTCGGATGCCCAGCCTGATTTTGATTGAGGGGTGGTCGGTGACCTCCATGGTAGTGATCACTTTCCCATTCAAATATCATTTTCAGGGCAACTGCCGCCTGAGAGACCACCTCGGTGGTGCTTGGCGCGGGCGCGGTGGCCTGCATTTCAGGAAATAACTGAATTTTCTATGTCAGTCGAGGAGTTTAGGTCGGCAGATGAGGCCGTTGAGTTCTTCTCCGGCAACTTCATCACCGTGGGCCTGACTACTATTCCTAGGACGTCTGGCCGTTTTGCACGCCAACCACTCCCATGGTGGTCGGCCGAGTGTGAGACGGCCCTTAAACAGAAGCGTTATGCCTACATGCGCTATAAAAAGCCGCCCGAACGATTTCACTGTCACTGAATTTCGTCGGGCTAGGGCTAGGTTCCAGCATATTTCGAAGCACGCCCGCCGCTCTTCTTGGCGGGCATACGTGTCCTCATTTAACGAGAAGACCCCTTTAGGTGATGTCTGGAAGCGAGTCAAAAGGATTCGGGGCAAGTTTTCGCTGGACCCCCCTCCCGTTCTCCAGGAGAATGGGACCACAATCTCGGACCCCGCATCCGTGGCGAAATCCTTAGCGACCGCTTTTTCCGCATTCTCTAGCCAGGATGCTGCTTCGCCAGCATTTAATGCACGTCGTGATGTCGCGGAAGACCGCCCGCTGGACTTTACCCCCAGAGGAGGAGAAACCTTCAACGACAAGTTTAGTGTGAGTGAGTTGCGTTCCGCTCTCGATTCGTGCGCGGACACCGCCCATGGTCCGGACGATTTCGCGTACACCATGCTCCGACACCTGGGTGAGCGAGGCATGGCCTTTCTGTTAGATTTGTTCAACAGGATCTGGGTAAAAGGTCTTCTCCCAGACTCCTGGCAAATCGCTACTGTGCTCGCCTTTTGCAAACCGGGGAGAGATCACACTACTTCAACCGGTTCCCGCCCAATTTCTCTAACTTCTTGCGTGTTCAAGTTGATGGAGAAAGAGATAAATGTTAGATTAGCCTTTTTCCTGGACAGCGAAGGCCATCTGTCATTCGCACAAGTTCCAATCCACGTTGGATGCTCTGCTCCGACTAGAAAATGCCGTCTGCGAGGCTTTCCTTCGTAGACAGCACTACGCCACGGTCTTCTCCCAGACTCCTGGCAAATCGCTACTGTGCTCGCCTTTCGCAAACCGGGGAGAGATCACACTACTTCAACCGGTTCCCGCCCAATTTCTCTAACTTCTTGCGTGTTCAAGTTGATGGAGAAATTGATAAATGTTAGATTAGCCTTTTTCCTGGACAGCGAAGGCCATCTGTCATTCGCACAAGTTCCAATCCACGTTGGATGCTCTGCTCCGACTAGAAAATGCCGTCTGCGAGGCTTTCCTTCGTAGACAGCACTACGCTACGGTCTTTTTCGATCCGGAGAAGGCCTATGATACCGCATGGCGATACGGTATCATGGAGACTCTCCACACGATGGGGGCGAGGGTAAGCCTCTTAATGTTTATATCTGAATTTTTGCGAGATCGTCGATTCCGCGTATGGGTGGGGGGGGAGACCTCTCCAGCCCAAAGGAGCAGGAAGAGGGTGTCCCGCAGGGAAGTGTCCTCAGTGTCACACTCTTTGCCCTGAGCATCAACGGCGTCACCTAGGGTGCTGCGGGAAGATGTTCTCGCTACGCTCTACGTGGACGACCTTTCGATCTCTTTTGGCGCGGCCCAGATGCCAACTCTGGAGCGTCGACTCCAACAGGCATTGAACCGCGTCTCTCGCTATGCCGAAGCGCACAGGATTCGGTTTTCTTTGGCAAAGACTAAGGTGGTGCACTTCTGCTGGCATCCACGGCTTCACCCCGACCCAGATTTGTTTCTTAATGTGGTGCGCCTGGATGTGGTTGAGTTGCACCGTTTCCTTGGTATTGTATTCGACCGACGCCTTACCTGGGAGGCTCATATTCGCAGCCTTAGTGTCTTCTGTACCCGCGCTATGGACATTCTCCGTTCCGTGACGTTCAGCGCTTGGGGCGCTGATAGGACTACTGCCCTACTTTTTTTATCGATCCTTTGTTCGTTCGAAGCTTGACTACGGATGCGAGTTTTATGCATCCGCAGCTGAGGGTTTATTGCGGAAGGTGGATTCAATCCACCACACCGGCCTTCACCTAGCGACCAGTGCCTTCCGCACTTCCCTCATTGAGAGCTTGTTGGTCGATGCTGGGGAGATGCCACTCTCTCTGCGCCGCGTGCAGTGCATCACTTGCCTATACGCGCGAGCCTGGCGCCTCCCTCAGTCACCAACAGCATTCACTGCTTCCTCAGCTGATCTCGATGGCGCCTATGCCGCAGAGAGACGCCAGTCATACCCTAAGCCCTTAAGGTTTAGGGCCAGGAAACTCCTTCGAGAGGTAGATATAGCTCTCTGGCCGGTGGCGCCCCTGGTTCTGCCCAGGACACCACCCTGGAGGGTGTTACATTTGGCTATTTGTCGCCACGCCTCTGCTCCCAAAGCTTGTGTTGCGCCGGGAGTATTGCGTTTGACCTTTTTGGACCACACATCGTGTCACGCTGAAACCGTGCCAGTGTATACGGATGGCTCCAATTCCCAAGAGGGGGTCGGCTTCCACGCCGTATCCCCTCTGTTTGAAGTCAGCGTGGCTCTACCAGGCGCTGCGTCTGTCTTCACGGCCGAGCTGGTGGCAATACACCAATCGGTACGAAAGATTACGCAACGTGCCCGGTTCGGATACCGGATTGTGATCTATAGCGACTCACAAAGCGCTCTGAGTGCTCTCGGGGCATTGGAATCTCCGCATCCCCTGGTTCGCAATATCAGTGACGCCACGGTTTTGGCGAGCTGGGCAGATATCGAGATTATCTTCTGCTGGGTTCCTGGACATGTAGGAATTGCGGGGAATGAGCGCGCCGATGAGGGCGCCAAAGAGTTTGCGGGGACTTTGCGACCGGACCAGCGTTTTACTCTTCCTCACCCCGACTACATGGCAGGAATATGGGCAGCTCTTCAGACTGCTTGGCAAAGAAGATGGGAGACGGTCGAAGGGAACTTAAAGTTGCGTGCCATTGCGCCGCGACTGTTTCCATGGATCTATCCCCCAATGCTGCGGCGGCTTCAGGTTGCTTTCTGTCGTCTCCGAATCGGACACACTCGTGTGACGCATCGCTACTTGATGGAGCGCTCGCCTGCGCCCTATTGCAACGACTGCGTCGTCCCCCAGACTGTTTGGCACATTCTTGTCGAATGTCCCAGTCTGGGTGATCTTAGCGCCTGATACCTGTCCTGGTACCGGGATGGGCGGGGTCGCTACCACCTGCACTTGTACTCGGGACAGATTCGTGCACATTGACTCGTGGACTTGTTGACTTCTTGGGGGATGCCGGCCTTCTCCCTATTATTTAAGCAAGGTTTGTTTGTTTTTTTGTTGTTTTTTGCATTTTTTTTTTTATTTGTTTGTTTTTTCCTTTATTTGCACGCTCCTGCGCCGGGGGACCTCTCCCCGACGCACCAGCTTGCTTCCTTTCCTCTTTTTTGGGGTGTTGTTTTTTATTCTCTTTAATTTTATTTTAAAGTAGCCGAGAACTAGGCCAGTTTTAATACGGCGATTAATGCCCAAGTAGGCAGTAGCCAGATGCGCGAAAAAAAAAAACAGCCATCGCTACAAATATCTGTAGGTCAGAACTTTTTAATTCAATGTAAAATATTAACAAATGTGACGCTAGAATCATACTGCTGCCATTATAAACCCCCCATTACGGTTCCAAGAGGCGTCTTACTTTGTACTTTGGTCTTTCTTTCTTCAGCCATTACTTGCCCAACTATAACCTTCTGATGGTTTTGGTTATGCACCGTATTCCTGGTCAATATAATTGGCACTTGTGGATAGGTAAGTTTAGGTAAATTAACCTAACCCAAACTAATCTAAACTTAGCATAAGATTTCTTAGGCTTAACTAGTCCGATTTACCAAACCCTAAATTTCTGCAAATCTTTCGCAACTCGTGCACCCCCTGTTAACAGATAAGTACCAAGAAATATTCACATACCTTTTTCACTTTTCTGGTAAATAAATCCTGGCTGGTTCTTAGACTCTTAGTAATATTTGTGAAATTAAAAATACTGAATCAATCTTACTAAAGTACGCATTTTAACATACTACCCCTAAACTTTGGCAATTTATCTTCCTTCCAGTCTAAATTGTGAAAATAAATTTTTTCCTTTCTATGTGAATGTTAATGATTCGAACTCACAATATGCGATTCAATTTGCACTCGTTATCTATGAAAAGTCATTTTAACCTTGGATTGCTCTCAATGAACTGTGGCGAGTAAGTTAGAGCCTCAACAAAGAAATAAATTATAAGAAAAGAGAATGACAGATATTAATTTTCAATCACTGAAAAGGGGTTCTTTGCAGGGTTAGATCATCGAGTTTTTAAAATACTAAAAAACGGTTGCAATAAAATAAACTCGTTCAACGTACAGTGACGAATTAACTCTATTTTCTATATTTAGAATCTATATTTAACTTCCTTACAATATCAACTATTTGCAGTCAACTATTTAAACAATTAAAATATTACACTAATATATAGTACAATTTGTTGTGTTTTACAACCAAGTCGCTAAAGAAATTAGTTTCAATTCTTATAACTAGGTAAATACAAAACATTAGTACAGGTTTTTTTGTTTAGAATTGCTTAATATGGAATAACGTACCAGTACCTCTCGGTAAAACCACCTCAGTTAGAATTCAACAAATAAATATTATACTACCATGTATATTAATAAGAAACATATACATGATTTATATACAAAAATATCAGCCATATATCAACTGAGTAAAAGAAGTCGCCTACTTTCTTCAATTCTTTTTGTCATTTAAGAAGATGGAAATATAAGTTTTAAAACTCAACTATTTTTAACTGTCCAAGATTAGACTCATTTCAAACTCAGTTGATTTTTCTTTCAAAATTGCCTTTTCACAAATTAGGACAAATGTTCGATAATCAGAATTTTTTTTTAGCAATTGTGTCTGAAATGGTTTGCCTGTCGAAAAAAACAAGCAGGTGCTTTCTTTGCAAAGCAAATAGAGGGACCTCTCTGACCTTGCGCAAAAAATCCGTAAAATTTTTCTGTAGTGATTAAAGCATTTATTTTTATCACATCTGAAGTGGATGGCCTTTTAAGAAGAAATGATTGACTTTAAAATGAGTTTTTGATTAAAGAATATTGAAAAGGAAATGTTTTTCTTAATTTTTAGGGAAAGATATGGTTTAAGATTTTATATATTTAAGACAACGTTTTTTATCAAGTCTCCAGAAAGGTACGTTTGTTGCTCGTATCTTCGCTGTAAGAAGATTAAGATAAAACTCTCCTTTTCCTAAAATTTCAAGTATTATTATTTTCATTCTCATCTTACTTATTATCAAACTTTATCATTAGACTACTGATTTATCAGAGTTGAATATTTTTCATTAGTTCAGCCGTTCGAATTCATTTTATCTTATGCAGTTTGTTTTGAAATAAAGGATCCCTATTTTCCTCTCAGTTAGATGCTGTGACAACACGCTTTCTCGTAGAAGCTTTGCAAGGATGGCGCAACATATTCTAATTAGGTTTGATTGGTCTCATAATGGAATAGCGTGTGAGACTTAATTTAATTCTGTCAAAATTTGAAGTTAAAATTGGACATAGTAAAATTGGTTAATAATAGTAATTATGAAATCGAGAATCTAGTTTTGAATATGTAAGTGCATTTAGAATTTTATTTTAGTCTAAATCTGAAAAGACTTTTATCTTTCATGTATATGACACCTATTCTCATCTAATTTTAAAATACTTAAATTTGCACAAACCTAACACATTATATCTAACCAAAATAGTTACATTCTATTTATTGGAAAGTTGTATAAAATTTTAATTAAATTAACAAATCGATTGAACTGAGTAATTTAAACATTTTTTCCATTGAAAAACAACTCAAATCGAAATAGAAAGTAATGCCTGTAGGAGGATACCCTTTTCCCCCTGCTTCGCAACACTTATCACGTTGTAGGAAACCACGGGGTAGACAGACCCAACGTGTCCGTGAGTCACATGACGAAGAAGCAAATGTAGAGAACATCCCCCACGCTGTCGGAAATTCCAGCAGTTTACCCCACGGAGATGGAGAGAAGGAGTAAAAGAACTGTTTGTTGCTGAGAGTTGGCACCTCGAGCTGCCTCCTGGGAATTTCACAAAGTGGAGATTCTTCCCTATCTCCCGCTTGAGGAGACTGCATATTTAAGCCTTTGTTCCGCCTGAGTAGAGCAGTAAAGACAAGGCTCGCTCGCAGAAGACATCACTCGTCCCATGTTGGTGTGTACCCAATTGAAGTCTGGACACTGACTCTACGGTCAAACGGAAGCCTTTGCCCCCGCCGTCTTCTGAAGTAGCTGCGCCGGATTACTTCTTCGAGTCCTCGATGCACCCAGCCCCGTTCAAGGTACCCTGAGGTAGCCATACCTCTCCCGAAAATTACCAAGGATTCCAGTTTTTCCCTCGAGCAGCAGCTAAAGTTATAACTTACGACTTTACAGCTCAGGAAGTAAGGTACCAACCATACCCTTCCTTTCCACTCTTCTGACGAGGATCCCTCCTTTGAAGACGCCGACAAAATCGTCTTGCCGAGTCCCTACTTTTCCCTAAAGTCTCTTGTGAAGTCACCGTGGCCCTCCAACCCGAAAGCCCCTTTTCCCCTTTTCCCCTTTTCCCCTTTTATCTGGTGAGCCCATTTGGATCTGAGCAGATAGCTCTAAACTAATTAATTGACTTTAGAATTTCTCACCAGTAACGCTAAATTATTAGCCAATCGTTAATTTCCCTTTATCATTTTGATTAGTTTTAATTTGTAAGTAAATTTATATTCTTATGTTTATCTTTAATTAACCTGAAACTCACTCTCGGCCTCGTTATTCAAATCTCCTCGAACTCGACCTGATTAGTTAAGCGAATTGACCCCACGTATCAACCTGACATTTATAATCTGAGCATCAAGGTAGCGTTCAGGCTTTGGATGGTTCGATTTAATAGCCTGAGTTCTCCACTTTAATACTAATAATAGATATTGTATTGGATAGTCGGCTATACCACGACAATGCCACTACGTACTACCAGATTTTATGTGTATTTTTAAAGTTTTTGTATGTAAGCTCTTCCGCTGAGTTCAAATATTACCTCAGTTTTGTCATATCATCAGTATTTTTAGATTTTCAAGCTTATAATTTGCTCTTTATGTAAGCAATAATAGCCTAGGGTGATATTTCTCGTTCAATCTATTCATATTCTGCATTTTCACGAGTACAACGTATTTAGAAAATGTAAAGAAAATAAGTATAAAATAATGAAAAATATTTCCATAAGAAGTTCTTTGGAAATCGTGCTTTTTTGCTGTTAACGCTTTAATTGCTTTTGACTCGAGACCAGATATCGTCTTTCCTCATGGCAGTATTTAATCTTTCTTGATATATTCTATCAATTGTTGCTATGTCTTGATGGAGTCACTCTCACCAGGCAAGTTTCTCAAGAAAGTGACTAGATGTGAATGCAAATATGCACATTCAAAGAGATACGTCATTAAAACCTCAATAAGCTTTGATACTAGCTGCTTGTAATTTGAATCCTTTTGTTTTCCTAAGAATCCATGGGCTATAACACGAAATGCACTCCATGTCTATCTTATTATTGCTCCTTTAAGTTACGCAGACTTCAACATAGCGTTTACTTGTGGTCCAACATATCTATCACCGTTGCTCTTATCCTGAGAAAGCTTGGGAAACATGAGATGGATTTCTTAAATCTAAGGCCCTCAAAAATAAAACTTTGGCAGACTTCTAGCGCCTAATTACAAGGTGTAGTACAACCAACAATGCACCTCACAAATGAGTACCCCGGTAGTCTATGAATCTTAAAATTTGGCACACAAATTGAACATTGCACTAATATGCCATTTTGCAAAAATTATCAAAAGTAAAACAAAGCAACTAGTTGTAAATAATGTTAAATCGAAATTTTATATGTATCATTGCAAAGCAGAATATTTCGTAATGAGGAAAGTAAAATCGTTGTGTTCCAACGCAAATATACAAACATACACACATCAGGAAACAGATGCGATCCGACGGTCTGCTACAGAGAGAGCAGAGAGAGTGGAAAACTGATGTGCATACATAGAACGGAATCCGATCTGAAACGCCAGGGTTTACATGAACCTGTGAAAAGACGAATTAAATCTTGATATAGATTTCGGCTTGATAAGCCAGGTCAGTTTTAAAATGCAAATACTCCCTTGGCGCGCAAGTACCTATTCTGAACATGCAAACAATCTTTGACTCCACCCAGCAGTCTACGTAGAGAACACACGCACATAACTTTGACCCGATAAGCTCCCCCCCGCATTTAGGGTGAGAGAAGAAAAGTAATGGCACTTTAATTGGCGGTAGTATACATAGACGGACCGAAACATTCGTGTAAGGAACACCACTCTATACCATACACTACTCCTATATTATCTGGAGGGTGACTTAATCACCTACTGAAACGCGAACAGTTTAAGGATTGTTCGCAGGGATTAACGACCGACTAGGAGGCCAAACTTGAGGCGTTGGGGTTCAAATCCTTAATAATCAGACAAAGTGCATAATTGGTTGGCGAGATTTACTTGAATAGGCCAAGAGTATCATAGAGGGTTAGTTTAAGATGAAACAACAAAAATATAATTATTTTTACAATGATAAAAATAAGTATAATAATAGGCAAAAGGAATTAATTAAATCCAAATTGTCTCTTGATAATTATTATGAGGAGGGTTTCTGAAATAGAATTAATTGATTAAAGTTACTAGGCTCAGATCAAAAGGGGGAACTTGAAAATACTAATAATACAGAGGGTTTCAGTCTTACGGGTCGGTGACTTCGAGGAAGGTCCTTCTTGAGATGAGGTAAGTGGGGAACGATTCGATGAGTCAATTGGGGCACGATCCAATGAGACATGTGGGGCCCGGTCCGAATGAGGCAGGTGGGGGACGATCTGAAACAACCTTACGAAGAAGACCCCGTAAGGGGCGCGGCGATTTGCCATCCTGGCCGCCGTGCTGACGGGATCCAGCGCTCCGCCTGGCCCCAGCTTAGCCTCTCTTCTTTTCTTCAGATAGCCCGATTTCTCCCCTACCTCGTCGCTTTTCATACAACCTCTCCCACAACTTTCTCTGGTCAGCCTCTAATTTCACAGGGTAGATGCTGACCTTCTTCTCAAGCCAACCACCCCGGATCGGGGCTGGGGGGAGAGGGGACATTGTTCCCTAACCCCTCAGCTCTGGTTCGGGATGGGTTTTTTTCAACAACCTGCTTCATCCCCACCCATACCTTCCTCACATCCCCTTTCCTCTCCTCTTCACATTCTATCAATTTTACGCCGTGTCCAAGGTGGAGCCGCCATGCCGATGGACTGCCAGGCCACTAGGCGGGAGGGGTGGTGCCGAATGGCGGCGCCTGGCTCTGCCGGGCTAGTAAGCACCTCTCGCAGTGCGGGCAACTGCGAGAGGTGATGAGCTATTGCGTCCCGTATTAAAAAGAGGGTCACCATGCCCATGTATGACAAAAAAAACAAAAAAACCCAACCCCCAACTTCCCCAAGAAAATCAACGGAGCCGCCCTCGGGCAGCTTCACCGAGAAAATGGAGGTCCCCCCCCTTGTGCTTGCGCAAGGGACCTCCATAATTCTTTAACTGGAGAGGAGGCTTACTCCTCTCCTACGCCTACGGGTGTAGGGGACTCCCCCTCACCCCCTTCTCTGGAGGTGCTTTCGGGCACTTCCCTATCTCCAGCGGCAGTCCCTCCTTTGCTTTCTAAGGGGACTGCCAAGAAAGCCAGCAGGCAGCCTATTGCCGACCGCCCCGTAAGGCGCGCGGCGATTTGCCATCCTGGCCGCCGTGCTGACGGGATCCAGCGCCCCGTCCGCCCCCAGCTTAGCCTCTCTTGCTTCCTTCAGATAGCCTGTATTCCTATCCTACCTCGTTGCTTTTCATACAACCTCTCCCACAACTTTCTCTGGTCAGCCTCTAATTTCACAGGGTAGAAGCTGACCTTCTTCTCAGCCAATCGTCCCGGATCGGGGCTGAGGGGGGAGGGGACAATGTCCCCTAACCCCTGAGCTCCGGTGTAAGGTGGTTGGCTTTTAACAACCTGCTTCATCCCCACCCATACCTTCCTCACATCCCTTTTCCTCTCGTCTTCAAAATCTATCCGTTTTACGCCGTGTTCAAGGTGGAGCCGCCATGCCGAAGGACTGCCAGGCCACCAGGCGGGAGGGGTGGTCCCAAATGGCGGCGCCTGGCTCTGCCGGGCCTGTAAGCACCTCTTGCAGTGCGGGCTACTGCAAGAGGTGGTGAGCGATTGCGTCCCGTAAAACAAAGAGGGTCACCATGCCCAATGATGAAAAAAAAAAACATCTCCCCTTAATTCCCCCTATAACAACAACGGAGCCGCCCTCGTGCAGCTCCACAGAAAAGATAGAGGTCCCCCCCCATGTGCTTGCGCAGGGGACCCTCCATACCTCTTTAACCGGAGAGGAGGGTTACTCCTCTCCTACGCCTACGGGTGTAGGGGACTCCCCCTCACCCCCTTCTCTGGAGGTGCTTTCGGGCACCTCCCTATCTCCAGCGGCAGTTCCTCCTATGCTTTCTAAGGGGACTGCCAAGAAAGCCAGCAGGCAGCCCATTGCCGACCGCCCCTCGTACAAGCGGCTCGGTAGGGCAAACCCCCTTAGGGGGGAGAGGGAAGCCAGGCCCCTTCGGTCGCTTCCCTCAAAAGACCTGCTGGCAAAAATATTAAACCTTGCCGGGGTCAAGGCCTGTGCCTCCCCACTAAAGACTTATGACGCTGCCAAGGGGACCTGCGATGTCCTGGGAGGGGATGGCCAACTGGAGGCCCCTCTTGTGATAGACATGGTCCTTGAGGAAAACCAGCCTCAGACGGTAGGGCCTTCCATGGGGGGGAATCCAGGCTTGGCGCCAAGCACCGAACCCGAATCCGCCCCTATGCAAGGTCCTCATCAAACGGCTGTGGATTCTCAGGCAGGACAAGGAGGGGAGGGATCTCCTCCGGATGAATCTCCTGCGCCCACCGGGACCTTCTCCATTTCAGAGAAGGACCTGGCTGAGGCCGGTCCATCCGGCCTGGGGGCTTCTACCGGTGGGGGTGAGAAGCGGATTCATTCCCCCCCCCTCCTCTCCTAAAAAGAAGAAAATGACAAGAAAGACGAAAAAGACTCGGGGCTCCTCTCCATCCGCGAGGGCTGCGGGGACGGATGGGTCTGCTGCCACTTTGGTAGGCGACCAAGCCAAGATCGGCAAATCCGGCCCCTCTACTCCTCGTGTGCGGAGCTCCTGACCAAGACTAAGACGAAGAATGCACAGGGCGGAGCCTCGATGACATCGGGGCCCCTCATTCAGAGGTTACCTGGCGTTTTCGAGCCCGCTGGCTTCAAACGCTTCCTCGTTATTCGCTCCACTGATGGCACCATGTTGTCTAAGGGCAACATGATCCATCAGAGGAGAGGATTAGCTAGTGCAATTGGTAGAGAGCCAAAGGTGACCCGTTTGTCGGACGGCAGCCTTCTGGCGAATGCGGCGAATCCCGCCGAGGCGGCCAAGATAAGTGCTCTTCGGACACTTCATGGCACCCCGGTGAGTGTGACGCCGCACTCTACCATGAACTTTGTGAAAGGAGTAGTTTATGCGAGGGAACTCGTTGACTACTCCATTGAGGACATCACCCTAGAGCTGGCCGACCATGGGGCGGTCAAGTTCGAACGTGTGATGAGAAAACAGGGAGGGGCTTCGAGACCCACCCCTACACTCTTCGTCACGTTCGACTGTGACAAGCTCCCTGAGTCGGTGCGTGCCGGTTGGTACCGCTACCGCGTGAAGGCATTCGTGCCACTGCCGCGGCGGTGAAATTACTGTCACCGCTTCGGCCATACGAATCGCTCATGTAGACGTGCAAGGTCGGGGTCACCCGAAGTCTGTGTAAATTGCTCCAAGGTCGCACACGATAAGTCCAAATCGTGTGTGGCCAAGTGTGTCAATTGCGGAGAGCCGCACCCTGCTTCTTCGAAGCAATGTGGTGCATATCTCCTTGAGAAAGAAATCCTGGCCGTTCAGGCCCAGGATCGACTCTCATTCCGCGAGGCAAAGGACTTGGTCCTGGCGCGCCCGGCTCTGCCTGGGACGTAATATGCCTCAATAGTTAGGAAGGCACCCTCTGCTCCTGGCCCATCCAGGCCAACGAGCACGGTTGTTTCCGCGCCCATTCAAGGCCCTTCTGCGGGCTCTACCCAACCCGGGCGCTCCCCTGGTAAAGCTGGCGGCAAAAAGGGTTCAAAACCCTGCCCCGGCTAAAACCAGGGCTCCCCCCTCTTCCCCCAGCGTGACCGTTTCCCGTAAGGCGAAACGGCCACGCGCCTCCACTGAGTCGTTAGACTCACAGGAGGCAACACCCCTGAAGATGGTCGCTAGGCCATCTTCTGGGGTTCCTAAAGCTGTCCCCCGAAAGGAGGACAGCAACAAAGGAGCTTCGGCTCCTTCGCCTACGCCCCGAGGTGGAGTGAGTGGCTCGGAGACGGTGGCTCCTCGAAAAGAGGGCCCCCCGCCTCCGAAGCCGCAACGCCTGCCTAAGGTTTCGAGGCGGAGGGAGGAAAAGAATCGCATGGCGAGCCCAACCCACCCCAATAAGTCCTCGAAGGTGACAGCCCCTTCAGCGCTTTGTCCGGCCAACAGCGCCCGGGGTTCTGCCCCCGGGAAGCGTACGGCCATTCCCGTGAGGGTCTTCAATTCGAGGAGGGCCCCCGCGTCTCCTCCGAGCTAGGCCTGGAGGGCATATTCCTTCAATGGAATTGCCGTGCACTCCGGGCCAACTGGGAGGAGCTGCGGAGGCTCGTCTAGTCCCGTTCCCCGTTAGCTATTTTTTTGCAGAAGACCATGCTAGGTGCGTGCCCACTCCCTGCCCTCCCGGGGTATAAGGGTCTTGCGACCCCACCACCGTGGGATGGCCGGGCTGGGGGATGCGCAGTTTACACCCGGCATGATGTCTCCGTTCTTCCTTTCTCTTTAGATACCTCCTTTCAGGCAGTGGCTGTGCAGCTGCACCTGGATAGGAGGTATACTATCATTTCTGCGTACATTCCACCGTCAGCTGACTTCGACGCGGGGGACTTCCGCCGCGTCGTGGCACGGTTGCCGAGGCCCTATCTCTTGCTTGGAGATCTGAACGGCAGGCATCCTCTCAGGGAAGATTACTCCATAAATCCCAGGGGACAAGTCCTTGCCGATCTGATCGAAGAGCTTGAGATGGGTGTCCTAAACGTGGATGAGTTTACGCATCACTGTCCGAGAACCGCTTCATTTTCTTGCCTTGACCTATCTTTGTGCTCTTCGGATGCACAGCCTGATTTTGATTGGGGGGTGGTCGATGACCTCCATGGTAGTGATCACTTTCCCATTCAAATATCATTTTCATGGCAACTGCCGCCTGAGAGACCACCTCGGTGGTGCTTGGCGCGGGCGCGGTGGCCTGCATTTCAGGAAATGACTGAATTCTCTATCTCAGTCGAGGAGTTTAGGTCGGTAGATGAGGCCGTTGAGTTCTTCTCCGGCAACCTCATCGCCGTGGGCCTGACTACTATTCCTAGGACGTCTGGCCGTTTTGCACGCCGACCACTCCCATGGTGGTCGGCCGAGTGTGAGACGGCCCTCAAACAGAAGCGTTATGCCTACATGCGCTATAAGCGCCGCTCGAACGATTTCACTGTCGCTGAATTTCGTCGGGCTAGGGCTAGGTTCCGGTATATTTCGAAGCACGCCCGCCGTTCTTCTTGGCGGGCCTTTGTGTCTTCACTTAACGGGAAGACCCCTTTAGCTGAGGTGTGGAAGCGAGTCAAAAGGATTCGGGGCAAGTTTTCGCAGGACCCCCCTCCCGTTCTCCAGGAGAATGGGACCGCAATCTCAGACCCCGCGTCCGTGGCGGAATCCTTAGCGACCGCTTTTTCCGCATTCTCTAGCCGTGATGCTGCTCCGCCAGCATTCAATGCACGTCGTGATGTCGCGGAAGGCCGCCGGCTGGACTTTACCTCCAGAGGCGGAGAACCCTTCAACGACAAGTTTACTGTGAGTGAGTTGCGTTCCGCTCTCGCTTCGTGCGCGGACACCGCCCATGGTCCGGACGATGTCCCGTACGCCATGCTTCGACACCTGGATGAGCGAGGCATGGCCTTTCTGTTAGATTTGTTCAACAGGATCTGTGTGGAAGGTCTTCTCCCAGACTCCTGGCGAATCGCTACTGTGCTCGCCTTTCGCAAACTGGGGAGAGATCACTCTACTCCGACCGGTTTCCGCCCAATCTCTCTAACATCTTGCGTGTGCAAGTTGATGGAATAATTAGGAAATGTTAGAATAGCCTATTTCCTGGACAGCGGAGGCCATCTGTCTTCCGCAGGGTGCGGCTTCCGTAAGTTCCACTCCACGTCGGATGCTCTGCTCCGACTGGAAAATGCCGTCTGCGAGGCTTTCCTTCGTGGACAGCACTGCGCCACGTTTTTTTCGATCTGGAGAAGGCCTATGATACCGCATGGCGATATGGTATCATGGAGACTCTCCACACGATAGGGGCGAGGGGACGCCTCCCAATGTTTATATCTGAATTTTTGCGAGATCGTCGATTTTGCGTACGGGTGGGGGGAGCTCTCTCCGGCCCAAAGGAGCAGGAAGAGGGTGTCCCGCAGGGAAGTGTCCTCAGTGTCACACTCTTTGCCCGGAGCATAAACGGCATCATCTCGGTGCTGCCGGAAGATGTTCTAGCTACGCTCTACGTGGACGACCTTTCGATCTCTTTTGGCGCGGCCCAGATGCCAACTCTGGAGCGTCGACTCCAACAGGCATTGAACCGCGTCTCTCGCTATGCCGAAGCGCACAGGTTTCGGTTTTCTTTGGCCAAGACTAAGGTGGTGCACTTCTGCCGCCATCCACGGCTTCACCCCGACCCAGATTTGTTTCTTAATGGGGTGCGCCTGGATGTGGTTGAGTCGCACCGTTTCCTTGGTCTTGTATTCGACCGACGCCTCACCTCGGAGGATCATATTCGCAGCCTTAGGGTCTCTTCTACCCGCGCCATGGACATTCTCCGTTCCGTCACGTTCAGCGCTTGGGGCGCTGATAGGGCTACTGCCTTACTTTTTTATCGATCCTCTGTTCGCTCGAAGCTCGACTACGGATGCGAGTTTTATGCATCCGCAGCCGAGCGTTTATTGCGGAAGGTGGATTCGATCCACCACACCGGCCTTCGCCTTGCGACCGGTGCCTTCCGCACTTTCCCCATTGAGAGCCTGTTGGTCGATGCTGGGGAGATGCCACTCGCTCTGCGCCGCGTGCAGTGCATCACTCGCCTGTACGCGCGAGCCCGGCGCCTCCCTCAGTCGCCAACAGCTCTCACTGCATCCGCAGCTGATCTCGATGGTGCCTATGCCGCCGAGAGACGCCGGTCATACCCTAAGCCCTTTGGGTTTAGGGCCAGGAAACTCCCCCGAGAGGTAGATATAGCTCTCGGGCCGGTGGCGCCCCTGGTTCTGCCCAGGACACCACCCTGGAGGGTACCACATTTGGCTATTTGTCGCCACGCCTCTGCTCCCAAAGCTTGTACTGCGCCGGGAGTATTGCGTCCCACCTTTTTGGAGCACACATCGTGTCACGCTGGTACCGTACCAGTGTATACGGATGGCTTCAAGTCTCAAGAGGGGGTCGGCTTCCACGCCGTATCCCCTCTGTTTGAAGTCAGCGGGGCTCTACCAGGCGCTGCGTCTGTCTTCACGGCCGAGCTGGTGGCAATACACCACTCGGTACGGGAGATTACGCGACGTGCCCGGTTCGGAGACCGGATTGTGATGTATAGCGACTCACAAAGCGCCCTGAGTGCTCTCGGGGCATTGGAATCTCCGCATCCCCTGGTTCGCGATATCCGTGACGCCACGGTTTTGGCGAGCCGGGCAGATGTCGAGATTATCTTCTGCTGGGTTCCTGGACATGTAGGAATTGCGGGGAATGAGCGCGCCGATGAGGGCGCCAAAGAGTCCGCGAGGACTCTGCGACCGGACCAGCGTTTCGCTCTTCCTCACACCGACTACATGGCAGGAATACGGGCAGCTCTTCGGACTGCTTGGCAAAGAAGATGGGAGACGGTCGAAGGGAACTTAAAGTTGCGTGCCATTGCGCCGCGACTGTTCCCATGGACCTATCTTCCAATGCCGGGGCGGCTTCAGGTTGCTTTCTGTCGTCTCCGAATCGGACACACTCGTGTGACGCATCGCTATCTGATGGAGCGCTCGCCTGCGCCCTATTGCAACGACTGCGTCGTCCCCCAGGCTGTTTGGCACATTCTTGTCGAATGTCCCAGTCTGGGCGATCTTCGCGCACGATACCTCTCCTAGTATCGGGATGGGCGGGGTCGCTACTGCCTGTCCCTTGTGCTCGGGACAGATTCGTGCACATTGACTTGTGGACTTTTTTACTTCTTGGGGAAGGCCGGCCTTCTCCCTATTATTTAAGCAAGGTTTGTTTTTTTTTTGTTTTTTTTGCATTTGTTTTTTTTGTTTTGTTTTTTTATTTCTTCCTTTAGTTGCACGCTCCTGCGCCGGGGGGACCTCTCCCCGACGCACCAGCTTGCTTCCTTTCCCCCTTTTGGGGTGTTGTTTTTTTGAGGGAGGTTTTCTCTTTAATTTTATTTTAAAGTAGCCTAGAACTAGGCCAGTTTTAATACGGCGACTAATGCCCAAGAAGGCAGTCGCCAGATGAGCTCTTAAAAAAAAAAATTAAATAAATTTCGATGAAGATAGTCAATCTTTAAAGATGATGTCCGACGGGAAATGTGGGATTACTCTTAATTCCATTGGAAGCGGAAATTTCTTTTTCTCAAAGGTAATCGATGGGAATTTCCTTCCATTCGAGTAAACGAAGGAAGACTTGCCCAAATAAAAGGTTTGCTGTTCACAGAAGCTACCAATTGACTCTGGTAGAATAACGGCTGAGAAAGTCTTCCTGTTTGACGAACACTCCCGGGACTTACTTAGACTTGAGACGATAAGGACAGCCTTGAGGTGCGGGTTGGACTTCTCGAACAACAGTGAAACCCGAGTGTTTGTTTCCCCGATTCTGAGGGGGAAGGGGAGTTCGGAGAAAGGAGCCACAAGCTCCAGACATCGTAATCTGGAGGCGGAGAGTCAATTCATCATTTAGCAGCAATGCGCGAGAAACAGCGGCTCTTCCTCGCCTCGTCACCGTGAGAGGGGGCTTATGGCGAGGTTCGCAGGATTGGGGAATATTTCTTCAATGCGCTCGGGAGCCGAAAATTTGTGAATGTTCCAACTGAAAATGACGTTGTCCATGGCGGGATACCACCATACCTGGTCCCCAATAAATTAGGGGAGGGAGGTAGGAAGTTGTTTTTTACAATACGTATTATTATTCTTAGTCTGGTTGGTTAATATATTAGTAGCGTTATTATTATTAAAATCACAGTCTGTACATCGTTCTTAATCCATCCGTCCATAGTTCAAACTATCTGACGCAGAATGAGACTTACAGCAAACACTGAACCTTAACACTGATAGGCAGCCCAAGACGTTAGCGCACAAATGAACCTCGCAAAACTCAACAATTTCACTTGACCGAACTGTAAAAGCCCTAAGCTATTATTAAAGCATACAAAACCGCCATTTTTCTTCCGAGTCTTTCCTTTTGCCATGCAATAACTAGGTTACCATTCCAACCCAGCCTAAAAGCGGATGACTCAAAAAACCATTTTATATTTAGTCCAAACTCGCCTGTAAAGCTATCTTAACCTGATTTGCCCGACACCCATAGATTCAACAAGAAGCTGTCTGCCAACATTTAACTTCCGTGGCTCTAATTCATTTCGCAGGATCGCTTAAAAGTTTCGGGAATGAAGGTAATCATCTCTGCTATCCAATAAGCAAAGGAGCACGGTAATTCATGTATCTTTCTCATGAACCCAACTGGAAGGCAATAATATTGTAGTCCCCACAAATATCCCCCTGAAATCAGCATATTTTCTTTTGTCAAGGAGTTCTTTAAAATTATCGCATAATTCTTTCCTCTGTATGGGGATGTCTAAGAGATAAAATTGGATATAGGTTTCCATTTTCTATTACCAGTGCTTTGATCCATCTATTTAGTTGGCATTCGTTAGGATTATGCTCAAATTCAACAGCAGTAAACAAACCATTCTTCGGTTTGCAGAAACTGATATTCCAACTAACATCAAAGTATATTATAGATTCATCATGTCGTTTTAACTACACTTTAGTCAAGCAGGCTTTCCCTCTCAAATTCTAATCCTTCAGCATTGAGGTTAAAAAATTACGCTCCTTACTTATTGAGACCTAAGTCCCTGATCAAATCACTTAGTTCATATTGATTTTCAAAGAGGTGATCGGTACTTATATTTGGCACGATTGTTTCCTCTATTTCTTTGTTTCCGCTACTTTCGAACTCATCTGATAAAGTCCATCACATCTTCTGTCTAAAAAAGGAAATCAATACATTTAGCAACTCCAACAAAACTTTAATGAAATGAATATTCCATTATACACAAAAGCAAATTTATGTAGAATATTGCGATGAGATTTTATATTTATATTTTCTGGTGGATGTGGCACTAGTAAGTTATCATCATAAAAGAAAGGTGCCAAAGATGATAGTATATTTCGATAGTAATGTCATTCATGCAAACTAGTAGTCATCATTGCAGTACTTCGGTTCTCTCCCTACTATGAGAAAGTAAAAGAAATGATACTTCTTTCACCACTTAACCATCAATCTAAATCAACAGCTTCCAAATATCATAAGAGGGGCCCATGGCTTTTCTTGGTCACCCATGTGCATTCCAAACTAGAATATGTAAATTATCCAGAATTTGGCACCATTTAAGCTTTTATTTGATATATTCTTTGTCCCATTAGAATATTCACACACGTATAAAAATGTAGCGGGACAATTTTTGCTTCATTTCGTAGCCATACTCGAGAAAGCTATAATTATATCCTAGGAAACAATCAAAGAACATAAAAATACGATTAAATTCTATAATCTATAGATCATCTTAAAGTGTAGTTTTTGATAATGTAGATCTCAAAGTTGCAGTTGATGATTCCAAAATTTATATTTTGGGGAATCAGCCCCCCAAAATAATTAATAAACAGTAGAGAAATCGTAATAAATAAAACTTTTGTAAAAATGCTACATAATATAATAAATCCAAATATTAATGCAACTTTGTATGTATCGTCATGATTTACATATATTTGTTGCAATGTTTATTTATTTATATGTATTCTGTAAATATATAGAATTGCTAAGTTAATTTATGTTTTAAAAGATTTTTCCCGATTGATACCAATATTTATAAGATTTGAATGGTTTTTGTCATACTAGCCTCCCGGCTAGTATAGTTGTTAGCGCACTTGCCCGGCAATCGCTGGTTCGGCAGTTCCAATCTCCCTGTCCGGATTCTTTTTAAGCTGACACTATTTACTAAGGGAGGTTACCACCGTGACTGGGCATGACGGTGTGAGAAGTTGGGGCTCGCCTTGTCTGACGTCCGCTTGAGAAGCTACATAGCTTTAAATTAAGGGGTTAAAATAGGTATCCTATTTTCTTTCTTTGTAAAAATCACATTTTCTTTTTTAAACTTTTAAATGGTTCACGTAATCCATTCCAAAGAGTTTAATTACCAGGTGTGGAAACCAGTTTTCCTTTCTTTGGGCTCTTAACTACATCCATTATATATGTTTTCTTTTATATCAGGATTTTATTTAAGAATTTACAGTAGAATTTTAATCATCGACTAGTAATTGCTACATTCCCCTTGTCGTAGAATTCTTTCTGATAAAAACCCTACTTACCTGACATCACTTTTATTTAGTGTCGTAGAATTCCCCTTTTTTTGTTCTATCTCTAAGAGTGCTAAGAGAGTGTCTAATATATTGATATTATAAGAATATCTTAAAGAACAGAGCCGTTCTGCAACACGTAAGGATATATATATATAAGAGAAACGAACATTAATCCCAAAATAAACTTATATTTTATCTTTAACCATTGAATACATAACATTTAGACATTAACTACAGTAATACTCTGAATATTATCCTAAACAAGAATTAATTAAATTAGTTGACCCACAAAATTAAGTTAACATTTTCTCTACACACATCAATAATATAAGAATTAGGCTTACGGACTCATGTGGAGTTTAAAGGGCCTCAGAAATGTTATTGACTCCGACGCGTGCCGTGTGTCCAGTTGTAGATGGGCGAAATTCTACGGTCGTTTTGGTGAGGGTAGCAGCTGGGGGGGGTCCACACGTTCTTCCGGGGGGAAGGGGCTTCAAGGACGAGTACCAATACGGTGCCTTATGCAACACCTAGGCAGTCGTGGTCTCTCTGGCGAGAGTAAGTTGAACTTGTTTCTTAAATCAAGTTAACTTGGAGTGCGGTGTGATCACCGAGTAACGAGCTCGAGGAGGAGCTTTTCTGCTTAGTTACTTATTTCCTTATGGACGAGGACTAAACTCGGGAAGGGTCTTCTTCACGGGCGAGGATAACGGAGGGGGATTTCTCTGGCGAGAATAATTTGAACTTGGTTCCTTACCAAGTTAACTTAGGAGTTCGGTGTGGCCACCGAATAACGAGATCGAGGGGGAGCCTTTTCCTTCTTCTTCTTAATTCCTCAAGGACGAGGAATACCCCTGGTGTTGGAGGTGCACCAGGCTATGAGGAGTCTCTCTGGCGAGAGTAAGTTGAACTTACCAAAGTTAACTTATCGTTTGGTTTGATAACCAGGAACTTAGCTCGAGGATGAGCTTCTTCTTAGCCCCTTAAGGTAGGTAGCCCTGCCTCTCTTGCAGGGTACTTCTTGGTCTGGCGACACAAGTAAACTACCTCTCCAGTCTCGGTAGCTCGGTTTTAGCTCCGAGGACTTCGTCACCTAGAGACTGACGTATACTACCACCTTCTTCTTTTCTTAATTCCTCAAGGACGAGGAATACCCCTGGTGTTTAAGGTGCACCAGGATATGAAGAGTCTCTCTGGCGAGAGTAAATTGAACTTACAAAGTTAACTTATCGTTTGGTTTGATAACCAGGGACTTAGCTCGAGGATGAGCTTCTTCTTAGCCCCTTAAGGTAGGTGGCCCTGCGTCTTTTGCAGGGTACTTCTTGGTCTGGCGAGCCAAGTACACTACCTCTCCAGTCTCGGTAGCTCGGTTGTGGATCCGAGGACTTCGTCACCTAGAGACTGACGTATACTACCCCGATTTTCCTCAGAGTTCGTCATTTATACCTCGCACCCCCACTGGGGGAGTGGTAAGGGGAAGGGGAGCTTGAGGACGGCCCCAGGAGAGTTCTTTTTCCAAACGGACTTTCCCACGAAGTCAAACATCGGCTACTCGTTAGCCATCGAGATTGGGAGAAACCCGTCTCCAATTTCTTGTTCAACGTGAAACTGGATCTCACTCTCCTGGGGGAGATCTTACCTTTTTGACCCCGTAAAGGACGCGGCGAATGGCCATCCTGGCCGCCGTGCTGACGGGATCCAGCGCTCCGTCCGGCCCCAGCTTAGCCTCTCTTGCTTCCTTCAAATAGCCCGATTTCTCCCCTACCTCGTCGCTTTTCATACAACCTCTCCCACAACTTTCTCTGGTCAGCCTCTAATTTCACAGGGTAGAATGCTGACCTTCTTCTCAAGCAAGCCACCCCGGATGGGGGCTAAGGGGGGAGGGGACATGGTTCCCTAACCCCTCAGCTCCGGTTCGGGATGGGTTTTTTTTAACAACCTGCTTCATCCCCACCCATACCTTCCTCACATCCCTTTTCCTCTCCTCTTCACATTCTATCTGTTTTACGCCGTGTCTAAGGTGGAGCCGCCATTCCGAAGGACTGCCAGGCGACCAGGCGGGAGGGGTGGTCCCAAATGGCGGCGCCTGGCTCTGCCGGGCCTGTAAGCACCTCTTGCAGTGCGGGCTACTGCAAGATGTGGTGAGCGATTGCGTCCCGTAAAACAAAGAGGGTCACCATGCCCAATGATGAAAAAAAAACCATCTCCCCTTAATTCCCCCTAAAACAACGGAGCCGCCCTCGTGCAGCTCCACAGAAAAGATGGAGGTCCTCCCCCCCCCTGTGCTTGCGCAGGGGACCCTCCATACCTCTTTAACCGGAGAGGAGGCTTACTCCTCTCCTACGCCTACGGGTGTAGGGGACTCCCCCTCACCCCCTTCTCTGGAGGTGCTTTCGGGCACCTCCCTATCTCTAGCGGCAGTCCCTCCTTGGCTTTCTAAGGGAACTGCCAAGAAAGCCAGCAGGCAGCCCATTGCCGACCGCCCCTCGTACAAGCGGCTCGGTAGGGCAAACCTCCTTAGGGGGGAGAGGGAAGCTAGGCCCCTTCAGTCGCTTCCCTCAAAAGACCTGCTGGCAAACATATTAAACCTTGCCGGGGTCAAGGCCTGTGCCTCCCCACTAAAGACTTATGACGCTGCCAAGGGGACCTGCGATGTCCTGGGAGAGGATGGCCAACTGGAGGCCCCTCCTGTGATAAACATGGTCCTTGAGGAAAACCAGCCTCAGAAGGTAGGGCCTTCCATGGGGGGAAATCCGGGCTCGGCGCCAAGCACCGAACCCAAATCCGCCCCTATGCAAGGTCCTCATCAAACGGCTGTGGATTCTAAGGCAGTACAAGGAGGGGAGGGATCTCCTCCGGAGGAAGCCCCTGCGACCACCAGGACCTTCTCCATTTCGGAGAAGGATCTGGCTGAGGCCGGTCCATCTGGCCTGGGGGCTTCTACCGGCGGGGGTGAGAAGCGGGTTCATTTCCCGCCCTCCTCTCCAAAAAAGAAAAGGACGAAAAAGACCAAAAAGACGAAGAAGACTCGGGGTTCCTCTCAATCCGCGGGGCTACGGGGACGGATGGGTCTGCTGCCACTTTGGTAAGCAGCCAAGCCAAGATCGGCACATCCGGGCCGTCTGCTTCCACGTGTACGGAGCTCCTGACGATAACAAAGACCAAAAGTGCACAGGGTGGAGCCTCGATGACATCGGGGCCCCTGATTCAGAGGTTACCTGGCGTTTTCGAGCCCGCTGGCTTCAAACGCTTCCTCGGTATTCGCTCCACTGATGGCAACATGATCCATCAGAGGAGAGGATTAGCTAGTGCAATTGGTAGAGAGCCAAGGGTAACCCGTTTCTCGGACGGCAGCCTTCTGGCGAATGCGGCGAATCCCGCCGAGGTGGCCAAGATAAGTGCTCTTCGGACACTTCATGGCACCCCGGTGAGTGTGACGCCGCACTCTACCATAAACTTTGTGAAAGGAGTAGTTTATGCGAGGGAACTCGTTGACTACTCCATTGAGGACATCACCCTAGAGCTGGCCGACCATGGGGCGGTCAAGGTCGAACGTGTAATGAGAAAACAGGGAGGGGCCTCGAGACCCACCCCTACACTCTTCGTCACGTTTGACTGTGACAAGCTCCCTGAGTCGGTGCGTGCCGGTTGGTACCGTTACCGCGTGAAGGCATTCGTGCCACTGCCGCGGTGCTATTACTGTCACCGCTTCGGCCATACGAATCGCTCATGTAGACGTGCAAAGTCGGGGTCACCCGAAGTCTGTGTAAATTGCTCCAAGGTCGCACACGATAAGTCCAAATCGTGTGTGGCCAAGTGTGTCAATTGCGGAGAGCCGCACCCTGCTTCTTCGAAGCAATGTGGTGCATATCTCCTTGAGAAAGAAATCCTGGCCGTTCAGGCCCAGGATAGACTCTCATTCCGCGAGGCTAAGGACTTGGTCCTGGCGCGCTTAGCTCTGCCTGGGACGTCATATGCCTCAGTAGTTCGAAAGGCACCCTCTGCTTCTGGCCCATCCAGGCCAACGAGCACGGTTGTTTCCGCGCCCATTCGGAGCCCTTCTGCGGGCTCCCCCGAAAGAAGTACAGCAACAAAGGAGCTTCGGCTCCTTCGCCCACGCCCCGAGGTGGAGCGAGTGGCTCGGAGACGGTGGTTCCTCGAAAAGAGGGCCCCCCGCCTTCGAAGCCGCAGCGCCCGCCTAAGGTTTCGAGACGGAGGGAGGAAAAGACTCGGATGACGAGCCCAACCTCCCCCAATAAGTCCTCGAAGGCGACTGCGCCTACAGCACTTCGTCCGGGCAACAGCGCCCGGGGTTCTGCCCCCGGGAAGCTTACGGCCATTCCCGTGAAGGTCTTCAATTCGAGGAGGGCCCCCGCCTCTCCTCCGAGCTAGGCCTAGAGGGCATATTCCTTCAATGGAATTGCCGTGGACTCCGGGCCAACTGGATGGAGCTGCGGAGGCTCGCCTCGTCCCGTTCCCCGTTAGCTATTTTTCTGCCGGAGACCATGCTAGGCGCGTGCCCCCTGCCTGCCCTCCCGGGGTACAAGGGTCTTGCGACCCCACCACCGCAGGACGGCCAGGCTGGGGGATGCGCGGTTTACACCCGGCATGATGTCTCCGTTCTTCCTTTCTCTTTAGATACCTCCTTTCAGGCAGTGGCTGTGCAGCTGCACCTGGATAGGAGGTATACTATCATTTCTGCGTACATTCCACCGTCAGCTGACTTCGACGCGGGGGACTTCCGCCGCGTCGTGGCACGGTTGCCGAGGCCCTATCTCTTGCTTGGAGATCTGAACGGCAGGCATCCTCTCTGGGGAGATTACACCATAAATCCCAGGGGACAAGTCCTTGCCGATCTGATCGAAGAGCTTGAGATGGGTGTCCTAAACGTGGATGAGTTTACGCATCACTGTCCGAGAACCGCTTCATTTTCTTGCCTTGACCTATCTTTGTGCTCTTCGGATGCACAGCCTGATTTTGATTGGGGGGTGGTCGATGACCTCCATGGTAGTGATCACTTTCCCATTCAAATATCCTTTTTAGGGCAACTGCCGCCTGAGAGACCACCTCGGTGGTGCTTGGCGCGGGCGCGGTGGCCTGCAATTCAGGAAATGACTGAATTCTCTATCTCAGTCGAGGAGTTTAGGTCGGTAGATGAGGCCGTTGAGTTCTTCTCCGGCAACCTCATCGCCGTGGCCCTGACTACTATTCCTAGGACGTCTGGCTGTTTTGCACGCCGACCACTCCCATGGTGGTCGGCCGAGTGTGAGACGGCCCTCAAACAGAAGCGTTATGCCTACATGCGCTATAAGCGCCGCCCGAACGATTTCACTGTCGCTGAATTTCGTCGGGCTAGGGCTAGGTTCCGGTATATTTCTAAGCACGCCCGCCGCTCTTCTTGGCTGGCATACGTGTCTTCACTTAACGGGAAGACCCCTTTAGCTGAGGTGTGGAAGCGAGTCAAAAGGATTCGGGGCAAGTTCTCGCAGGACCCCCCTCCCGTTCTCCAGGAGAATGGGACCGCAATCTCGGACCCCGCGTCCGTGGCGGAATTTTTAGCGAACGCTTTCTCCGCATTCTCTAGCCGTGATGCTGCTCCGCCAGCATTCAATGCACGTCGTGATGTCGTGGAAGGCCGCCGGCTGGACTTTACCTCCAGAGGCGGAGAACCCTTCAACGACAAGTTTACTGTGAGTGAGATGCGTTCCGCTCTCGCTTCGTGCGCGGACACCGCCCATGGTCCGGACGATGTCCCGTACGCCATGCTTCGACACCTGGGTGAGTGAGGCATGGCCTTTCTGTTAGATCTGTTCAACAGGATCTGGGTGGAAGGTCTTCTCCCAGACTCCTGGCGAATCGCTACTGTGCTCGCCTTTCGCAAGCCGGGGAGAGATCACTCTACTCGGACCGGTTTCCGCCCAATCTCTCTAACCTCTTGCGTGTGCAAGTTGATGGAGAAGTCTGTAAATGTTAGATAAGCCTATTTCCTGGACAGCGGAGGCCATCTGTCTTCTGCACAGTGCTGCTTCCGTAAGTTTCACTCCACGTCGGATGCTCTGCTCCGACTGGAAAATGCCGTCTGCGAGGATTTCCTTCGTAGACAGCTTTACGCCACGGTGTTTTTTGATTTGAAGAAGGCCTATGATACCGCATGGCGATACGGTATCATGGACACTCTCCACACGATGGGGGCGAGGGGACGCCTCCGAATGTTTATATCTGAATTTTGGCGAGATCGTCGATTCTGCGTACGGGTGGGGGGAGCCCTCTCTGCCCCAAAGGAGCAGGAAGAGGGTGTCCCGCAGGGAAGTGTCCTCAGTATCACACTCTTTGCCCTGAGCATCAACGGCTTTACCTCGGTGCTGCCAGAAGATGTTCTCGCTACGCTCTACGTGGACGACCTTTCGATCTCTTTTGGCACGGCCCAGATGCTAACTCTGGAGCGTCGACTCCAACAGGCATTGAACCGCGTCTCTCGCTATTCCGAAGTGCACAGGTTTCGGTTTTCTTTGGCCAAGACTAAGGTGGTGCAGTTCTGCCGCCATCCACAGCTTCACTCCGACCCAGATTTGTTTCTTAATGGGGTGCGCCTGGATGTGGTTGAGTCGCACCGTTTCCTTGGTCTTGTATTCGACCGAGGCCTCACCTGGGAGGCTCATATTCGCAGCCTTAGGGTCTCTTGTACCCGTGCCATGGACATTCTCCGTTCCGTGACGTTCAGCGCTTGGGGCGCTGATAGGACTACTGCCCTACTTTTTTATCGATCCTCTGTTCGTTCGAAGCTCGACTACCGATGTGAGTTTTATGCATCCGCAGCCGAGCGTTTATTGCGCAAGGTGGATTCAATCCACCACACCGGCCTTCGCCTTGCGACCGGTGCCTTCCGCACTTCCCATATTGAGAGCCTGTTGGTCGATGCTGGGGAGATGCCACTCGCTCTGCGCCGCGTGCAGTGCATCACTCGCCTGTACGCGCGAGCCTGGCGCCTCCCTCAGTCCCCAACAGCTCTCACTGCATCCGCAGCTGATCTCGATGGTGCCTATGCCACCGAGAGACGCCAGTCATACCCTAAGCCCTTTGGGTTTAGGGCCAGGAAACTCCTTCCAGAGGTAGATATAGCTCTCGGGCCGGTGGCACCCCTGGTTCTGCCCAGGACGCCACCCTGGAGGGTACCACATTTGGCTATTTGTCGCCACGCCTCTGCTCCCAAAGCTTGTACTGCGCCGGGAGTATTGCGTTCGACCTTTTTGGAGCACACATCGTGTCACGCTGGTACCGTGCCAGTGTATACGGATGGCTCCAAGTCCCAAGAGGGGGTCGGCTTCCACGCCGTATCCCCTCTGTTTGAAGTCAGCGGGGCTCTACCAGGCGCTGCGTCTGTCTTCACGGCCGATCTGGTGGCAATACACCACTCGGTACGGGAGATTACGCGACGTGCCCGGTTCGGAGACCGGATTGTGATCTATAGCGACTCATAAAGCGCCCTGAGTGCTCTCGGGGCATTGGAATCTCCGCATCCCCTGGTTCGCCATATCCGTGACGCCACGGTTTTGGCGAGCCGGGCAGATTTCGAGATTATCTTCTGCTGGGTTCCTGGACATGTAGGAATTGCGGGGAATGAGCGCGCCGATGAGGGCGCCAAAGAGTCCGCGAGGACTCTGCGACCGGACCAGCGTTTCGCTCTTCCTCACACCGACTACATGGCAGAAATCCGGGTAGCTCTTCGGACTGCTTGGCAAAGAAGATGGGAGACGGTCGAAGGGAACTTAAAGTTGCGTGCCATTGCGCCGCGACTGTTCCCATGGACCTATCCCCCAATGCCGCGGCGGCTTCAGGTTGCTTTCTGTCGTCTCCGAATCGGACACACTCGTGTGACGCATCGCTATCTGATGGAGCGCTCGCCTGCGCCCTATTGCAACGACTGCGTCGTCCCCCAGACTGTTCGGCACATTCTTATCGAATGTCCCAGTCTGGGTGATCGTCGCGCACGATACCTGTCCCAGTACCGGGATGGGCGGGGTCGCTACCGCCTGTCCCTTGTGCTCGGGACAGATTCGTGCACATTGACTTGTGGACTTTTTTACTTCTTGTGGGAGGCCGGCCTTCTCCCTATTATTTAAGGAAGATTTGGGTTTTTTTTTGGTTTTGTTTTGTTGTTTTTTTGCATTTTTTTTTGTTGTTGTTTTTTTTTTCCTTTAGTTGCACGCTCCTGCGCCAGGGGGACCTCTCCCCGACGCACCAGCTTGCTTCCTTTCCCCCTTTTGGGGTGTTGTTTTTTTTTTTCTCTTTCTCGCTCTTTTTTTTTTTTAAAGTAGCCTAGAACTAGGCCAGTTTTAATACGGCGACTAATGCCCAAGTAGGCAGTCGCCAGATGAGCTCTTAAATAAAAAAAAAAATTATTACCTTTTTGACCTTTAGGGTCTTTCATGGCACCGAGTTGTGCCACGTTGTGGTTACGATTTTGACTCGCCGATGCCTGGGGCGGATGTGTTTGCGGTAACCGCCTTGGGACTACATCACGAGTGAACGGAGGGGGGGGGGGGGGGGGGACCATTCTTCTACACCCCTTAACATCGATTTAAAAATATTACCATTTGTAATTAATACAAGACAGTGATGGCCAAGAGTTGTCAGGCTATATTTTTTTATATAGGAAAATATTCTAACTAATTAGAAGCTGCATGTTGTTTAAATATGTCTGTATCATTATTTAAAAGTAAAATAACCCATTTTATTAATAAATAGTCAATTAATGCGAGAATCAATATGTAAGATGATGTTGGTCTTCAGGAAGGCTTTAATTTGTTTTGGCATTTAGGAGACAAAATTTGTATTGATATCTTGACTGCTTTTGCTTCATTTTTCTTCAAAAGCATCATCAACTGCTTACATTTGCATGGTTTCTGTTAAATTAACCATGATTTTAATTATCGCCGTGAAATTATATATTGGGTTAAAATTTGATGAATTAATTTCCGAAAGGTCGATGTTATTTCAGCCAATTCTTTTAGTATTTTTTTTTTTTGCTGTGATTAGTTACTACTTCATGCTAAGAAATAGTTATCATGCCCAAATTTTAGCTGACATGTTTAGAATAAATGCTAATGAAGCACGTTTTGGTACCAGTTGGAGGTCAGGCCAGTGGTTCTAGGCATGATTTTTAGTGTTCCAGGTCCCAAAGATGAAAAGCAGCCCCAAACGTGGAAATTATCCGGATGCTTTACAGTGGGCACGACGCAAGAATTGTAAAAGCGCTAAGCTTTTCTCCTCCTAACGAGAGATCTACTTGAAGTTCGAGAGAAGCGGAAGGAAGCTTCATCAGAGAATATCCCTTTGCCCCAGTCCTTAACAGTCCATTCGTTATACTTCATAGAAATGTATTGCATATCCGAAAGGTTGTTCTTAATGAGATGAGGCTTCTTCGCAGCCATTCTCAAATTGAGAGAGCTATAGATTTTGATTTTTCTTACAAGGAATAGAAGGCTGATTAAAAATTAGAGAACTCATCAACTTTAATCCTTTGCATAAAAAGTACTGATATTATACTGCTTGCTCTCTCTTTCGCTGTCTTTATCACACTCTGGTTCTCGCTCTCATCCTCTCTTAAACTTTTTCTCCATTCTCTTCTTCTCCATTCTTTCCCTCTTCCTATCACTCCCTATGTCGTATCTCCCCCTATCTCTCCCTTCTCTCTCCCCTCTCCCACTCTCTCTTTCTCTCTCCATATATATATATATATATACATATATATATATATATATATATATATATATATATATATATATATATATATATATATATATATCAATATATACACATATATATATATATATATGTATATCACATTTTCTCCCTCTCTCTCTCTCTCTTTTCTTTCTCAACAAATCTTATTAACATACATTATTAAAATTGACATTTTAAAATATGGTTATTAACAAAACATTACCTATTACGTACTATCATAATCTAAGCTAATTTAGTAAATTAGCTTTTAATTATCCAAGGTAGCAAAAATAATGTGCTTACATTTAGGAAATATTGAATAATATATATAATATGTTTAGAACCTATAATTATTTTCTCCCCTTATCATTTTAGATGAATTTCAATTTGGTATTTGCGAATTGTGCTAATTTTTGTAATTATATTTAAATAAACGGAATATTTTGAAATGATTTCCGAAAGGCAGTGGTGAAATTCGATGAAGTGTAAATGTATAGAAAGAACATCCACTACCGAGCAAAAGAAGCAAAAGTTTTTCCTCTATTAAAGTAGTTCTTAAAATAGTATGAGTAGGATCATTAAATTTACATGGTACATATATGCATGTATTTCATATATTTTGGGAAAATTTCGTATGATACATTTGTATATTCACGGGATTATACAAAGTATACTAAGAAAATATAGTATTGACCATTGCAAAATAAGAGAACGAACATTCTCAGAATTGTTTAGGAAGCAAATACACAGGACACAGGAAAGATTTGATAACGATGAAACTTAAAACAATTAAGATGAGGTGGCAAAGACTTTGCTTTCGCTTTCTATTTATACATTACAACGACGATTACAGGACCTCAGCAGTTTCTTGAAAAATTCTCGTGCTCTTTGCTGCATTCTTGCTCATTTTTCCTCCATAAATCCGTCACACTTGAAGGCTCGTATCTCGAACTTTGTCTCCATTGATCTTCCACACATTCTAAATTAGATTCATTCTGGGCTCTGAGTAGGCCACTTCCTTACTTCGATATCTTCTTGTGCAAAATATTATTTTACTCGCTCCGCAGTATGGAATGTCACGTCGTCCTGCATGAATATGCAGGACGACGAATATGAATATGTAGGGGGGAGGGGTTTAAATGTTTTAATTATTAATGGGGTTTTAAAAGGAAAAGGGGGCAGTCGGTGGCTTTATGGACTTACGTAACGGTATTTAAAGACCTTTAAAGGCTTGGTCGGATTTCGGTTGGCAGGATGGGCGACTATATTTTGATCCCCCTTCGAGTTTGCTCTGACTCCAAAGGCTTACGTAGATTCTGCTCCTAGGCTGTTTTCCAGAAGATGCCTTGCTTACTTGGAGGTTAAAGGAAATGATTCAAAGGGAAAGCGACGATAAATTGGTTTTTATTCTTGAAATATCTTTAACTTATTAAGTGTAGAGAAATAAATCGAGTTATGTGCGGCGGTGTGCAAATATTACTAATGTTGGGTTAACTGAGGCAAAGTGACAGGGCTTAGGAGCGAGGGACGGACCCGTGATGCCAGTAATACTAAACGGAGAAGGCACGTGCCTTTACTTGAGTCTAACCTGCTGAATGATTTCACTGATCTCCCCATCACTGCCCATAATGTCCTCTTTCGTTTATTTATAACTCCCCTGCTTAAGGGGGGAGGACATCTTTCCTCTTCTAAAGCGCGGGGGCGGAGCTAACGATAGAAAACTCACTTGGTAGCCTCTTAACCTACCGTTGGGTGGAGTTCAGAGGTTTATATCTTTCTCGAGTATCTGAACACATTTTTAGACCGGGATGGCAGATCCTATCAAGAGATGACTGTTTATTTTTCCTTTGACACTTTCACAAAAACTCGACCGGCCAAAGCATATCTCACTCTGTATTTTCTCGGCTTCCTTAATTATCAAGCTCAGTATCTTTCCGTCACTCTGGTGCTCCTTTGTGTATGTATGTGTATGTGTGTGTGTGGTATAGCCGCGTGGGAACCAGTTATTCGTTCGCCTTTCTTATGCATTTCTAATAAGTATACCCTTATGTTATAATTATTTCTCTATTTTTACAGTGGTCTATTAATTATTACATGTCCTATTACCTAATTAGTTAATATGTGTGTTCAATCTTAGGATTTCATATGTGCAGGATCTTTAAAATCGAAAAATGATTCATCTAAAAAGCACCCATAATGAAATTTTGTATCTTGTAGAGATGAAACATTCCAAGTTTTTTTTTTACCCTAATATAACCTAACCTAACCTATCTAGATTAAGTTAGGTTAGGTTATATTAAGCACGAAAAATCCTTGCATCTTATCTTTGCAAGATCCGATATTTTTATTGCCAGGTGACAGAAAAAGTTACTTCCTCAAACTAGACGATAAAAAACCCCAGTCGCTAGAGACCCCATGAAAAGCTCCTTGCTACGCTCTACCTTTGGCCCAAAACGTCACTGCTGAAAGTGAGCAAAGAGTCAAAGATGAGTAAAAGGCCTTTGTAAATTAGGTTTGAGGGAGCCAGTATTGGAAAAGACCTTCAAACTCGGAACAAATATGTTTGTCATTTCTAAATTACATTCGACAGCCGTTTTATATAATATTTTTGGACTGCCATCTACTGATTTTTGAGGTCGAGATAAACCAAATCACTTTCAATCGCACAACATCAAGGGATATTCAGTTGTAAAATGTGTATATCTGCATTAATACATGCTTGTCCCATTTTCCCTTCCCTGTGGAATGTATGTAGATGTTTTCCCACGTATTCATTTAAAATGGAATGAAAGTTCACTTCAATGAATTTGCTTTAAATACCATTATCAATTGTGCTCGGTAAATGCACCTAAAAATGAGTGACTTGTTTTGCTTGTTTTCCTTGTTTTCCTCAGAGTTTGGAATCATGAGAATTTAAAGGAGAAACGTTTGTCTATGAGATGTTTCAAAATTTGGACTTGTTGAATGTGATAACTGAGACTTGTTGAATGTTGATTTGCCTGACTCGCAAATACGATCTCTCTTAATTTCCTTCCAATGGGTTACTAAATTTCCAATTTTTTGTTATGTATCTTTAAATGATTTAAAGTTATAAGAAACTTTCAGCTCCAAAAGCAACATGTATGGTATATGGTCGCCATTAAACAGGAAATAATAAGAAAATCAGTGCAATATTCTGAAACATATTTTATTTACTAAAATACAACAGTTACAGACACTCAACTGTAATAATTGATTGAAATGCCTTCAATATTATTATTTTTCCTATTAAATTAAAAAAAAATTAAAAATATTATGCGACTAGAAAATATATATGTTATATTTAACCATTTAATAATTCGTTACAGAAAAGATTAATTAATCCATTTATATATTAATACAACTACATGAAAAAGTCCTAGTAGCATTTAGTATCTTATTCTTAATTTATTACTAAAAAAGAATTCATTGTTTTTTTAGCATCTGGCATTGGTGCTATCTTGCAGACAAATAGCTGCCCTTACTTGATACTAATCAAAATAAGATTCCTGCTTTAACATCTTAAAAAAATGAGAACTTTCCAAAGTTGCATTTTTTCCTTCCCATTTAGGTCTAAATGGTAAGAAACCTGATTTTCTACAGAAAAAGAGATACAGGACACTAAGTACTCGCTAAATGAAAAACTTAAAAGGAGGCTAATAAATAAATCGCACAAGTTTAGAGAAGGGAAAATTCTACAAATGTATGGAGTATTCCGAGCCATAATTTTTAAAGTATTACAGTTCTTTAGCTGCATTACCAATAATGAGAATTTTCAAAGCACTTAATTTCCCCTTTAAGCTAAATGTGTTTCCTAGAATGAGAAAAAAAAGAAGATACAATATAAAAGCTAGAAGCATTTGTAGTAAAGGAATTGAGGTTAAAAGAGACTGCCATAGTAATCCCCAAACACAATTGATGCTAAACCGGAAAGATGAAGATGAAGTTGAAACTTCCACAAAAATGTGAGAAAGCACTGGTAGTATATAATAAAAATTTAGACCACTCACTGAAAATGGAAAAGGACACTTGGAGAATCATTTCGGAAACTTTGGTTCGTCAAAAAAGAAATTAATAAAAGATATCAACCTCAAAAATAAAATTAAAATTATCATAAGTATAAATCACCTTTTTCAAAACACACTTCGCTACCTCTGATTACTCAGGAATAAAATCTTCTACATAGAAAACAAATCAGAGCCGAAACCTATGATAAAGAAAATAAACGCAGAGAATAAAATAAATACTTTCTAAATTACGCAAGTAAACATTAATATTGAATGTATTATTAAAATATGCAACTTGGTTAAGCAGGAATGAAACTAAGTCTTCAAACACAAAATTAAGAGATGATGATAAGGCGAAAAATAAGATGTAATGGAAAAAAAGAAAAGATCGAATATCCATAAAAGGAAATATAAGAAAACCTGTGATGCTTAATAGCAGCAGCTGTAGGAGAGAAGGAACTTTGCTACTTTTCAGAAAAGCCTCTAAAACAAGTAAAAATATATGGTAGAAGAAATGAATAGAAGAGGAAAAGCAGACGCTAATTTGTTTATACAGCTTCAACCGTTACGATCCACATCACATGGGCCAAGACTTTACCCCCCCCCCCCTTTTCTCGCTGCCAAAGATGTGAAGTCGCTCGCAAAGAAGGATTTCGGTCAGCAGATTTCGTAGTCCGTTAATATGAACATAGGAGTGTGTGAGAGCCTTTAGAAGGAAAATCTTGCTGCTTAAGGCTTCGTCGGCAGAAAATGTATGAACAGGCTCACTGTCTCCTCCAATTGTTTGTCTATTTTCGCCAAATAGACGAAATTTCACCTTCCCCGCGTATAAACCTGAAGGGGCGAAGTGTCATCGCGTTGAAAATTTATGCCCTAGGAGAAATGTTTAACTGTGGGCTAGTCAAGGTTTGCCCTTCCTAAAGTCCCTGGTATTCCCTCCCCCCAGGGGATAATCGACGTATATATAGTTCGATCTTTGTGTAATTAGAAAGAAGTCGTATTGCTATCGAGAGAAGACGAATCCCTTAGTAAAACAGGAAATCAAGAAGATAGTTGGAACCGAGCGGGACTTTCCCTCTCGAGGCCGTTCCTTTGGTCGCTTAGAAGAGCAGACCAGTGATATTGAGACCAACACTCTTACCATTCTCGTGCAGAGAAAATCCCGTATCTCAGTTTTCTGAAAAAAAACAGAAATACCCCCTAACCATTGATGGATACTCATGTATGTATTAAGCGTACATACGTATTCTGCCGTAAACTACGACATACACAAAAAGGCAATGTGTTAATTAAAGATGTGGTGGGAGCAGAATTGACATACGAACAACCGACTCCTTGTGTTGTGAAGGCCCCTACCCATTTAGCCATCCTCTATTGTTAAAAAGAGTCGAGTTAAGCCAAACTTAAAGACGCCTAACTTATTTTGCTAAATTTTTCAATATAAAAGTTCAGTTACAAATGTTCCGCTCCATTAGAACTTCGAAGTTTACTAGATGAATATTTATATTCTTCGTCCTAAAATGCGCTCCTTTGAAATTTTGCCGTCGTAAATCCATTAAGACTAAATTCTGGGAGTTTTTTAGAAAAACTCGTGAAAAAAGAATAAATTGATAAACACCCACCCCCCCAAAAAATCAATCATTTTAAACTATGATAAAAAGGGCAAGTGTATATATATTGACTTTTAAAGCCTCGACTTTAGTTTGGAAATCTTAAAATTAGGGAAAGTTTGGTAACTTTGGCTAAATGTATCGTTAGTTGCGACAAAATCACGCCCTATATTTGTGGCGCTCTCCAAAATGTATCTCAATCATCAATCCTATGATCTCAAGCAATTGCCATCTAACTTTGGGCCAGAAAGGAATTTCTTTTAACTAAATATAATAATTTAGCTAAATATATTTGAGGAAGACAAATACATATATCCTAGTGAGAAGCTTCCATTTGATAGAAAATATTCTTATGAAATAATATAAATTGTTATCAAGAACAAAATCAAATTCCAACAATCAATACTATTTATTTTAGAGTCCCAGAATTAGCATCTTACCAATATATAGGCAGATAGTAAATGGATAGTTTTAAAAAGCTTTTACTGACTGTGGTAATAAATCGTTGCTTCGTATAAATGCAACAGGTGTCCGGAAGAAGATATAGATGAACGGAAGGAGAAGGAGGGCGGACGCCAAGGAAGAAGGATAGGAGGAGATGAAAGAGGACGAAAAGGAAAGTATAGGAGGAGATGAAAGAGGGTGAAAAGGAAAGTATAGAGGGAGATAATTTGTTGCTCTCACGTGATCTTCATTTTAAGCTTGGTATAGAAGGTTAGACAAGACATATTAATGTGTTATCAACATATACCAAACAGATAACATACTCGTATATTGCGTGTTTAAATTCACTCCTTACTATAATAAAAGAAAAAATCATTAATTTGTTTCTATGCCTATAGCTTTTCACTCTAATTATAATTCTTCTATGAAATTTTTAAACCGCATTATATAGGACGATCCTGCGTTTGCTCACATATCATTGTAAGGCTAAAGGTCAACAAAATATTATCTATAAAACGACTAAAATCAATAATTAGCTCTGTTGGACCCAGCACCAAATATATCTGTTTAATATATTTCAACTTAGTAAACGCCTCAAGTATTCTAACAATAAATATCTCAAGCTTATAAGAAATCCTCACTGCTCTCATTGATTCCCTCACGAAGTCCACAACAAAATGATAACTAAGATGCCATCATAAGGCCCCATTACCAGAAATGCGCTGAAATTGGATTTCTCTGGGTTTACGGGAGAGTCTCTGTGCGCCTTGGAGAGGCTTTAGTTAAACCGAGATGCTGCGTAAACCTGGCAGGAAAATGAGGCAATATGATGAAACAAATGAGTCTCGAGAGATGTACTGGAAAAAGGAGGCCTAAATTAAAAGACCAGATTATTTATTCTTTAATTACTCCGTGATTAAATACATTAAAGACTTTGGTAGACTAATGTGGTTTGTCAAAAGACGTATAATATTTCAAGAACTTTAGGTGGTCAAAACAAATAAATAATAGTCTCCATAATCTAAAAAATGAAGTTGTTTTTATTTATAACAGAGATAAAAGCCGATGTAAAACTGACTTGAATGTTCTAGGGAAGATGTTTTAAGAAATTGATGATATATTGAAAGAAAATGCCTGGTAGTAACAGCTCGAGAAGCTTAAGGAACTACGTGAATAAAGAATTTAGTATGACCTATGGTAGCTGAATGTTTCTTCCTTTCATATCACATTACGGAGAGGCAATTACGTGAATAAAGAATCTAGTATCACCTATGGTAGCTGAATGTTTCTTCCTTTCTTATCACATTATGGAGGAGCAATCAGTAAATACATACCTAGATAATTACTAAAATTCCTTTGTAATTTGAAAGAATGGAATACATTTTGAAGAATGAAGGTACATTATTATTACTTTGTGGTATTTCCTTTAGCCACTTTTAGAAAGAAAATCACCTTGGCATAAATTTAATTATTTCTGAAATTACAGCGTGTGCTATTTTCGCCTCGTTCCTGGGTTCATGTCAGGAGACTGACTTGGCCAAGGAAGTCGTTTGATGGAGCATTGGACATCATATTCTTTCCTATTTTAAAGCTGATCATTTGGAAATACTGGTAGAACTCCCTCTTTAAGAATGGAAATTTATTTTCTCGTGTGGATATTGCCATCAGACTCAACTAAATCTGACCTTCTATTATTCCAAATTGTAACTTGTTTATGTAAAAGGTATGAGGGGGTGAATTGAGCAAACATTGATTTGTCAGAAAAAAAACCATATGCTGGGCCAAAATTCCAAAGGCTTTTTGCTCTTCGATTTAGCCAACTCATTCCTCTTCTTTAATGGTAATAAGTAAAAGTAGCCTCCTTCTGGCTGCATCTCCAAAATATCTAAGAGCTTTAATCTGATCTTCGAACAGCAGGAAAACATCTTTCAGAAGGCCAAGGATGACTAGGTCGTGACTCCAGTGCTGTTACCCTTTTCTATGAATTCTGCTATAATTCTTTTATAAAACGAGTTTTCTAAAATTTCTCTCAACTGGTCATTGGGACAGTCCACCCTCGGATTGCCTAACAATCATTTCCCTTTGAAAATCTAAGAATATCTTTGGAACTTTACTCTTTGGCATGTTTAATAACGGCAAAAATAAACTCTTATATGAAGGAAAATAAGAATGAAAACAAATTTTACTTATCATAAAACAGTGTGTCTCTATTTACTTCTTTCATATTTCTCTACATCAAATATTATACATAAAGCTGCAAATAAGACGTTTAGGCATCATCTATTCACCATGTTAAAGAAGTAAATTGATATTTAAAACAATAGTGACTTTATAATAGGTTGAGGAATAAGGTTCTTGCGGTTTTATCAAATTTATTCATTACCATTAACAATTTTAGAAAAACTTCATTGATTTCAATATGCAATTTAATCAATAATGTATTCTTCGTTGTTATTTATGACTTCTTTCCAACGTTCAACTAGTTTTTGGATGCCTTTGCAATTAAAATCTCTGGATTTTGATTCAAAGAATTCATCTAACCAGGTTTTTTATTCCACAGCAGTATTGAACGAAACGCCGCACAAATTGTTGGAGAGCGATCAGAACAGATGGGAATGCGATGGAGCCAAGTCTGGCGAATATGGAGGATGCGGCACGATTTCTAATTAAGCGTTTGGATGGCGTCTTTTGTCATATTGGCAATGTGAGGACGAGCATTGTCATGTTGCAGAACGACTCCATAACTTCGATGAGGTCGCTTTTCACGAATAGCTTCGACGAGTCAATACATTTGTTGAACGTAGATTTCTGCATTGACAATCTCGTTGTTCGCAAGGAGCTCATAAAGAATCATGCCTTTTCAATCCGACCACACACACACATCATCGTCTTTCGTGGATGAAGTCCTTGCTTTAATCGTGGAAGTGGTTTTTTATTGGAGCTAAGCCATTGTTTTCGATGGTTCATGTTGACATAAACACACCACTTTTCGTCGCTAGTGATGATGCGGTGAAGAAATATGTCCTTATATCCACGAATAGTCTTGTGACGAGCAAACAAACATGCAGCAATCATGGAGCGTTGAATTTTGTTGCTTTCACTCAAAGCCTGCGGAACCCATGCACCGAGTTTTTGAACTTTTCCTATCGAATGAAGGTGATTCACTACAGTTTTCTGATCACAAGCTAATTGTACAGCCAATTCTCTAGTCGATTGACGAAGATTTTCATAAAGTAAGTCGTTCAATCGATCTTCATCCAGCTTAATGTGGCGACCAGAACGTTCCCTGGTCATTAAGATTGAAATGACCGTTTTTGAAACGTGAAAACCACCATTGAGTTGTCCTTTCTGGTAAAGCATTTTCACCGTACACAACACAAATATGGTGACGAGCTTTGGCTGCGTTTGCATTTTTTCCGTCTCGATTAAAAATGAATAACAAAAAGTGTCGAAAATGCGCCTTTCTCTAAACTTCACATTCCATTTTGAGGGTACAGAACAAAAACTAAATTAACACAACTTTTAAATAAACCGCAATGACTTATTACTCAACTTCAAGACGTAGCCTAAGCAAAAGCCTAATAGTCTACGCTGTTAAGAGAAGTAGCCTAACCTTTGCAAATTTTGCTCTCCTTATTTATTATTGTTTCTTAATATGGGCACAAATCACGTCAACGAACTTTAAATCAACACAACATTAAAAAAACGCAAGAACTTATTCCTCAACCTAATATTATATTTTCAGCCACTGGAAGAGTATTAGGATTATAAAAAATAATCATATAATATTTTCTCATTTAAAATATCAAATTGTCGATAAATCTTACTAGATACCAAGAGATTGGAGTGGGAACAATACCTTTACTAGATAGTAAATTATCTCCAGTCTTTGAAAAGAATTAGGTGAGATAGGATAGAAGAAGAAAGGAAAAATGAAAGAGTGCAATTAAATTAGTCGTAAAAATGTTATGCAATTAAGAAGATTATCTAGGTGATGATGGTTTGCTAAGTAATAGATTTACCACAAATTTACAGTCTGGTACCACTATCATTCTGAAAATATATTAACTAGCGGATCATCAAGCCTAGTGAAACTCTACATCGTTCAATTGAACGATTCGAAGTAGCAAATAATCTTGAACGAAACTAGAATATGTGCAGTAAAATCTATCGTGCAAGATGATAATTGAGTTTCACCAACATAAAGCATCTCGTTCGAAAGTGTTGCAGGATACAATTCATTGCAATGGATGAATGAGGACCGTAGTTCAATTTTGTCACTGAGCGTTAGTCTTGTTTTCATTATGTATTTCCAAAATTGAGCTGTATTTTGCTCTCTTTGAATTTTAGGTTTTCTAATAATAATAATAGTAGTAATAATAATAATAATGTATTGAAGTAGGACAGAAACACGTCAGATTAATGTCGAAAAAAATCAGAGCAAGAAGAAAGATGGAATTCCAAGCATGATTGTTTTATTTAATATATCATCTGATGTTTGTATTTTGAGATAAGAATATTTATGTTTTTCGCTGCTAAACTATGATTAATTGTGTGGGCGGATCTACTTTGGTCTAGTCCATGTCATTCCTAAATGTCCACAGCGATCCGCTGGATCAGGGAGGAAAGGAGTTGTAGGGGGGGGTCATTCATTCCCAAGTGGATATAGCACGATCTAGATCGGGACTACCTCACTTTGCTGTATCCCGCGTGAGGTGGTTAAGTTCCGCTTGAACTACCACTTACTACCTGTTGCATTATCCCCTCGTAAAGAGAGGGTGCATAAAAATCCCCCAGCATGCAACAGCCTCCATTGACTCTTACCAATTTACTCGGGACAGACTCACAGAAGATGAGGCCACACTTAATTGTGGTAACATTGACGGGGGCCTACAGCATGGCCTGCTAGGTCAAAGCTTTCTCCCTAATCTACCAATCGGTCGGAGGCAGCAGAAATCATCTTCCTTTGGGGAGCTATTAAAAACAACATATTATTTAATGTAATTCTTTGTATTCTATTTTTATTCACTCCATTCATTTATGCGAACAATATTCCATAGTGATGATTTTCTTCCCTTCTGACGACAATCATTTTAAATTTTCCATCCTATAAGACTCACTTTAATGTAAATTAGGCGGGTTTTAAAATGTTTCATGACTCACCCTGTTTTTAAGTGTATGCATAAGTTACACTTATGGGAAATTTATTTTGAAGTAGTTCTAGAGTGTTCCAGACAATTATTTTAAAAGATTTAGAAGTAAAAGAAAGATTAGTGTCCAATTATTTTAGCATTAAGAGTGAACGTAGATCTAAACCTTCAGATCCTAACTTTAATCATTTTCACTCTTTTGCCGAACGAAATGAGACAACTTTGGTTTCTAATTGGATTCTAGCCTTCGCAAGATAATGCTATGAACAGAAAATAATGTCGTTCGTTTTTTTATTTTTACGATGTCTTATTTAATAATAAACTAGCTAACCAAAATATATTTATATATTCGGAAACTTAAAAAATAATTGGGTCCTCATGAACTCGTTTATTGCAATGTAATAATCAAAAGATTAATTAGCCCATTGCACTCAAATTACAGACCAAAACCCCGTAAGGGGCGCGGCGATTTGCCATCCTGGCCGCCGTGCTGACGGGACTCAGCACCCCGTCCGGCCCCAGCTTAGCCTCTCTTCCTTCCTTCAAAACACTTGTTTCCTCTCTTTTCACACAACCTCTCGACACAACATTCTCTGGTCAGCCTCTAATTTCACAGGGTAGATGCTGACCTTCCTTTCAGCCAACCGTCCCGCATCGGGGCTGAGGGGGTAGGGGACAATGTTCCCTAACCCCTGAGCTCCGGTCTGGGGGGGCTGGTTTTTAACAACCTGCTTCATCCCCACCCATACCTTCCTCACATCCCTTTTCCTCTCCTCTTCACAATCTATATATTTTACGACGTGTTCAAGGTGGATTCGCCATGCCGATGGACTGCCAGGCCACCAGGCGGGAGGGGTGGTCCCAAATGGCGGCGCCTGGCTCTGCCGGGCTTGTAAGCACCTCTCGCAGTGCGGGCTTCTGCGAGAGGTGTGCGCTATTGCATCCCGTGTTAAAAAAAGGGTCACCATGCCCAATGATGAAGATCAAACAAAAAAAACCCAACCCCCAACTTCCCCAAGAACAACGGAGCCGCCCTCGGGCAGCTCCAGCAAAAAAATAGAGGTCCTTCCCCCTGTGCTTGCACAAGGGACCCTCCATATTTCTCTAACCGGAGAGGAGGCTTACTCATCTCCTTCGCCTACGGGTGCAGGGGACTCCCCCTCACCCCCTTCTCTGGAGGTGCTTTCGGGCACCTCCCTATTTCCAGCGGCAGTCCCTCCTTTTCTTTCTAAGGGGACTGCCAAGAAAGCCAGCAGGCAGCCCATTGCCGACCGCCCCTCTTGTAAGCGGCTCGGTAGGGCAAACCCCCTTAGGGGGGAGAGGGAAGCCAGGCCCCTTCGGTCGCTTCCCAAAAAAGACCTGCTGGCAAGGATATTAAACCTTGCCGGGGTTAAGGCTTGTGCCTCCCCACAAATGACTCTTGACGCTGCCAAGGGGACCTGCGATGTCCTGGGAGGGGATGACCAACTGGAGCCCCCTCCTGTGATAAACATGGTCCTTGAGGAGACCCAGCCTCAGACGGTAGGGCCTTCCATGGGGGGGAATCCGGGCTCAGCGCCAAGCCGATTTGCCATCCTGGCCGCCGTGCTGACGGGATCCAGCGCTCAGTCCGGCCCGAGCTTAGCCTCTCTTCCTTCCTTCAGATAGCCCGATTTCTCCCCTACCTCGTCGCTTTTCATACAACCTCTCCCACAACTTTCTCTGGTCAGCCTCTAATTTCACAGGGTAGAATGCTGACCTTCTTCTCAAGCCAACCACCCCAGATCGGGGCTGGGGTGGGAGGGGACATTGTTCCCTAACCCCTCAGCTCCGGTTCGGGATGGGGGTTTTTTAACAACCTGCTTCATCCCCACCCATACCTTCCACACATCCCTTTTCCTCTCCTCTTCACAACCTATATTTTTTACGCCGTGTTCAAGGTGGAGCCGCCATGCCGAAGGACTGCCAGGCCACCAGACGGGAGGGGTGGTCCCGAATGGCGGCGCCTGGCTCTGCCGGGCTTGTAAGCACCTCTCGAAGTGCGGGCAACTGCGAGAGGTGATGAGCTATTGCGTCCCGTATTAAAAAGAGGGTCACCATGCGCATGTATGACAAAAAAAAACAAAAAACCCAACCCTCAACTTCCCCAAGAAAATCAACGGAGCCGCCCTCGGGCAGCTCCACCGAGAAAATGGAGGTCCCCCCCCTTGTGTTGCGCAAGGGACCCTCCATAATTCTTTAACCGGAGAGGAGGCTTACTCCTCTCCTACGCCTACGGGTGTAGGGGACTCATCCTCACCCCCTTCTCTGCAGGTGCTTTCAGGCACCTCCCTATCTCCAGCGGCAGTCCCTCCTTTGCTTTCTAAGGGGACTGCCAAGAAAGCCAGCAGGCAGCTTGTTGCCGACCGCCCCTCGTGCAAGCGGCTCGGTAGGGCAAACCCCCTTAGGGAAGAGAGGGAAGCCAGGCACATTCGGTCGCTTCCCTCAAAAGACCTGCTGGCAAGAATTTTAAACCTTGCTGGGGTCAAGGCCTGTGCCTCCCCACACAAGACTGGCGACACTGCCAAGGGGACCTGCGATGTCCTGGGAGTGGATGGCCAACTGGAGGCCCCTCCTGTGATAGACATGGTCCTTGAGGAGACCCAGCCTCAGATGGTAGGGCCTTCCATGGGGGGGAATCCGGGCTCGGCGCCAAGCACTGAACCCGAATCCGCCCCTATGCAAGGTTCCCCTCAAACGGCCGAGGGCTCCGAGGCAGTAAAAGGAGGGGAAGGATCTCCTCCGACAGGTGCCCCTACGACGACCAGGACCTTCTCCATTTCGGAGAGGGACCTGGGTGAGGCCGGTCCATCTGGCATGGGGGCTTCTGCCGGCGGAGGTGAGAAGCGGGTTCATTCCCCGCCCTCCTCTCCTAAAAAGAAAAATACTAAAAAGACTAAAAAGACGAAGAAAACTCGGGGCTCCTCTCCATCCGCGGGGGCTGTGGGGACGGATGGGTCTGCTACCACTTTTGTAGGCGACCAAGCCAAGATCGGCACATCCGGCCCCTCTACCCCCTCGTGTGCGGAGCCCCTGACTAAGACTAACACAGGGAATGCACAGGGCGGAGCCTCGATGACATCGGGGCCCCTCATTCAGAGGTTACCTGGCGTTTTCGAGCCCGCTGGCTTAAAACGCTTCCTCGTTATTCGCTCCACTGATGGCATCATGTTGTCCAAGGGCAACATGATCCATCAGAGGAGAGGATTAGCTAGTGCAATTGGTAGAGAGCCGAAGGTAACCCGTTTCTCGGACGGCAGCCTTCTGGCGAATGCGGCGAATCCCGCCGAGGCGGCCAAGATAAGTGCTCTTCGGACACTTCATGGCACCCCGGTGAGTGTGACGCCGCACTCTACCATGAACTTTGTGAAAGGAGTTGTTTATGCGAGGGAACTCATTGACTACTCCATAGAGGACATCACCCTAGAGCTGGCCGACCATGGGGCGGTCAAGGTCGAACGTATAATGAGAAAACAGGGAGGGGCCTCGAGACCCACCCCTACACTCTTCGTCACGTTCGACTGTGACATGCTCCCTGAGTCGGTGCGTGCCGGTTGGTACCGCTACCGCGTGAAGGCATTCGTGCCACTGCCGCAGCGGTGCTATTACTGTCACCGCTTCGGCCACACGAATCGATAATGTAGACGTGCAAAATCGGTGACACCCGAAGTCTGTGTAAATTGCTCCAAGGTCGCACACGATAAGTCCAAATCGTGTGTGGCCAAGTGTGTCAATTGCGGAGAGCCGCACCCTGCATCTTCGAAGCAATGTGGTGCATATCTCCTTGAGAAAGAAATCCTGGCTGTTCAGGCCCAGGAAAGACTCTCATTCCGCGAGGCTAAGGACTTGGTCCTGGCGCGCCCGGCTCTGCCTGGGACGTCATATGCCTCAATAGTTAGAAAAGCACCCTCTGCTCCTGGCCCACCAGGCCAACGAGCACGGTTGTTTCCGCGCCCGTTCGGAGCCCTTCTGCGGGCTCTACCCAACCCCGGCGCTCCCCTGGTAAAGCTGGCGGCAAAAAGGGTTCATACCCTGCCCTGGCTAAAACCAGGGCTCCCCCCTCTTCCCCCAGCGTGACCGTTTCCGGTAAGGCGAAACGGCCACGCGCCTCCACCGAGTCGTTAGACTCACAGGAGGCAACACCCCTGAAGATGGTCGCTAGGCCATCTTTCGGGGGTCCTAAAGCTGTCCCCGTAAAGGAGGACAGCAACAAAGGAGCTTCGGCTCCTTCGCCAACGCCCCGAGGTGGAGCGAGTGGCTCGGAGACGGTGGCTCCTCGAAAAGACGGCCCCCCGCCTTCGAAGCCGCAACGCCCGCCTAAGGTTTCGAGGCGGAGGGAGGAAAAGACTCGCATGGCGAGCCCAACCTCCCCCAATAAGTCCTCGAACGCGACAGCGCCTTCAGCGCTTTGTCCGGCCAACAGCGCCCGGGTTTTTGCCCCCGGGAAGCGTACGGCCATTCCCGTGAGGGTCTTCAATTCTAAGAGGGCCCCCGCGCCTCCGCCGAGCTAGGCCTGGAGGGCATATTCCTTCAATGGAATTGCCGTGGAATCCGGGCCAACTGGAAGGAGCTGCGGAGGCTCGTCGCGTCCCGTTCCCCGTTAGCTATTTTTTTGTAGGAGACCATGCTAGGTGCGTGCCCCCACCCCTGCCCTCCCAGGGTATAAGGGTCTTGCGACCCCACCACCGCGGGATGGCCGGGCTGGGGGATGCGCAGTTTACACCCGGCATGATGTCTCCTTCTTCCTTTCTCTTTAGATACCTCCTTTCAGGCAGTGGCTGTGCAGCTGCACCTGGATAGGAGGTATACTATCATTTCTGCGTACATTCCACCGTCAGCTGACTTCGACGCGGGGAACTTCCGCCGCGTCGTGGCACGGTTGCCGAGGCCCTATCTCTTGCTTGGAGATCTGAATGGCAGGCGTCCTCTCTGGGGAGATTACTCCATAAATCCCAGGGGACAAGTCCTTGCCGATCTGATCGAAGAGCTTGAGATGGGTGTCCTAAACGTGGATGAGTTTGCGCATCACTGTCCGAGAACCGCTTCATTTTCTTGCCTTGACCTATCTTTGTGCTCTTCGGATGCACAGCCTGATTTTGATTGGGGGGTGGTCGATGACCTCCATGGTGGTGATCACTTTCCCATTCAAATATCATTTTCAGGGAAACTGCCGCCTGAGAGACCACCTCGGTGGTGCTTGGCGCGGGCGCGGTGGCCTGCATTTCAGGAAATGACTCAATTCTCTATCTCAGTCGAGGAGTTTAGGTCGGTAGATGAGGCCGTTGAGTTCTTCTCCGGCAACCTCATCGCCGTGGGCCTGACTACTATTCCTAGGACGTCTGGCCGTTTTGCACGCCGACCACTCCCATGGTGGTCGGCCGAGTGTGAGACGGCCCTCAAACAGAAGCGTTATGCCTACATGCGCTAAAAGCGCCGCCCGAACGATTTCAGTGTCGCTGAATTTCGTCGGGCTAGGGCTAGGTTCCGGCATATTTCGAAGCACGCCCGCCGCTCTTCTTGGCGGGCATACGTTTCTTCACTCAACGGGAAGACCCCTTTAGCTGAGGTGTGGAAGCGAGGCAAAAGGATTCGGGGCAAGTTCTCGCAGGACCCCCCTCCCGTTCTCCAGGAGAATGGGACCGCAATCTCAGACCCCGCGTCCGTGGCGGAATCCTTAGCGACCGCTTTTTCCGCATTCTCTAGCCGTGATGCTGCTCCGCCAGCATTCAATGCACGTCGTGATGTAGCGGAAGGCCGCCGGCTGGACTTTACCTCCAGAGGCGGAGAACCCTTCAACGACAAGTTTACTGTGAGTGAGTTGCGTTCCGCTCTCGCTTCGTGCGCGGACACCGCCCATGGTCCGGACGATGTCCCGTACGCCATGCTTCGACACCTGGGTGAGCGAGGCATGGCCTTTCTGTTAGATCTGTTCAACAGGATCTGGGTGGAAGGTCTTCTCCCAGACTCCTGGCGAATCGCTACTGTGCTCGCCTTTCGCAAACCGGGGAGAGATCACTCTACTCCGACCGGTTTCCGCCCAATCTCTCTAACCTCTTGCGTGTGCAAGTTGATGGAGAAATTGGTAAATGTTAGATTAGCTTTTTTCCTGGACAGCGGAGGCCATCTGTCTTCCGCACAGTGCGGCTTCCGCAAGTTCCACTCCACGTCGGATGCTCTGCTCCGACTGGAAAATGCCGTCTGCGAGGCTTTCCTTCGTAGACAGCACTACGCCACGGTCTTTTTCGATCTGGAGAAGGCCTATGATACCGCATGGCGATACGGTATCATGGAGACTCTCCACACGATGGGGGAGAGGGGACGCCTCCCAATGTTTATATCTGAATTTTTGCGAGATCGTCGATTCCGCGTACGGGTGGGGGGAGCTCTCTCCGGCCCAAAGGAGCAGGAAAAGGGTGTCCCGCAGGGAAGTGTCCTCAGTGTCACACTCTTTGCCCTGAGCATCAACGGCATCACCTTGGTGCAGCCGGAAGATGTTCTCGCTACGCTCTACGTGGACGACCTTTCGATCTCTTTTGGCGCGGCCCAGATGCCAACTCTGGAGCGTCGACTCCAACAGGCATTGAACCGCGTCTCTCGCTATGCCGAGGCGCACAGGTTTCGGTTTTCTTTGGCCAAGACTAAGGTGGTGCACTTCTGCCGCCATCCACGGCTTCACCCCGACCCAGATTTGTTTCTTAATGGGGTGCGCCTGGATGTGGTTGAGTCGCACCGTTTCCTTGGTCTTGTATTCGACCGACGCCTCACCTGGGAGGCTCATATTCGCAGCCTTAGGGTCTCTTCTACCCGCGCCATGGACATTCTCCGTTCCGTAATGTTCAGCGCTTGGGGCGCTGATAGGGCTACCGCCTTACTTTTTTATCGATCCTTTGTTCGCTCGAAGCTCGACTACGGATGCGAGTTTTATGCATCCGCAGCCGAGCGTTTATTGCGGAAGGTGGATTTGATCCACCACACCGGCCTTCGCCTTGCGACCGGTGCCTTCCGCACTTCCCCCATTGAGAGCCTGTTGGTCGATGCTGGGGAGATGCCACTCGCTCTGCGCCGCGTGCAGTGCATCACTCGCCTGTAAGCGCGAGCCCGGCGCCTCCCTCAGTCGCCAACAGCTCTCACTGCATCCGCAGCTGATCTCGATGGTGCCTATGCCGCCGAGAGACGCCAGTCATACCCTAAGCCCTTTGGGTTTAGGGCCAGGAAACTTCTTCGAGAGGTAGATATAGCCCTCGGGCCGGTGGCGCCCCTGGTTCAGCCCAGGACGCCACCCTGGAGGGTACCACATTTGGCTATTTGTTGCCACGCCTCTGCTCCCAAAGCTTGTACTGCGCCGGGAGTATTGCGTTCGACCTTTTTGGAGCACACATCGTGTCACGCTGGAACCGTGCCAGTGTATACGGATGGCTCCAAGTCCCAAGAGGGGGTCGGCTTCCACGCCGTATCCCCTCTGTTTGAAGTCAGCGGGGCTCTACCAGGCGCTGCGTCTGTCTTCACGGCCGAGCTGGTGGCAATACACCACTCGGTACTGGAGATTACGCGACGTGCCCGGTTCGGAGACCGGATTGTGATCTATAGCGACTCACAAAGCGCCCTGAGTGCTCTCGGGGCATTGGAATCTCCGCATCCCCTGGTTCGCGATATCCGTGACGCCACGGTTTTGGCGAGCCGGGCAGATGTCGAGATTATCTTCTGCTGGGTTCCTGGACATGCGGGAATTGCGGGGAATGAGCACGCCGATGAGGGCGCCAAAGAGTCCGCGAGGACTCTGCGACCGGACTAGCGTTTCGCTCTTCCTCACACCGACTACATGGCAGGAATACGGGCAGCTCTTCGGACTGCTTGGCAAAGAAGAGGTGAGACGGTCGAGGGGAACTTAAAGTTGCGTGCCATTGGGCCGCGACCGTTCCCATGGACCTATCCCCCAATGCTGCGGAGGCTTCAGGTTGCTTTCTGTCGTCTCAGAATTGGGCACACTCGTGTGACGTATCGCTATCTGATGGAGCGCTCGCCTGCGCCCTATTGCAACGACTGCGTCGTCGCCCAGACTGTTCGGCACATTCTTGTCGAATGTCCCAGTCTGGGTGATCTTTGCGCACGACACCTGTCTCGGCACCGGGATGGGCGGGGTCGCTACCGCCTGTCCCTTGTGCTCGGGACGAGTGTGTGTACTTTGACTGGTGGACTTATTGACTTTTTGGGGGAGGCCGGCCTTCTCCCTTTTATTTAACCCGATTTAATTGTTGTTGTTTTTGTAATTGTTTTTGTTATTGCTTTGTTATTGTTATTGTTAATACAATTTATTGTTTTCTGTTTAATTTTTCAAAGTACCCTGGAACTAGGCTGTTTTTTACGGCGACTTATGCCTAAGTCGGCAGTCGCCAGATAGCCCCTAAATAAATAAATAAATAAATCGGCGCCAAGCACCGAACCCAGTCCGCCCCTATGCAACGTCCCCCTCAAACGGCTGAGGGCTCCGAGGCAATACAAGGAGGGGAGGGACTTCCTCCAACAGGTGCCCCCACGACTACCAGGACCTTCTCCATTTCGGAGAGGGACCTGGCTGAGGCCGGCCCATCTGGCATGGGGGCTTCTGCCGGCGGAGGTAAGAAGCGGGTTCATTCCCCGCCCTCCTCTCCAAAAAAGAAAAAGACTAGAAAGACAAAGAAGACTCGGGGCTGCTCTCCATCCGCGGGGGCTGCGGGGACGGATAGGTCTGCTGCCACTTTGGTAGGCGACCAAGCCAAGATCGGCACATCCAGCCCCCCTACCCCCCCCCCCCGTGTGCGGAGCCCCTGACTAAGACCAAGAGTGCACAGGGCAGGGCCTCGATGACATCGGGGCCACTCATTCAGAGGTTACCTGGCGTTTTCGAGCCCGCTGGCTTCAAACGCTTCCTCGTTATTCGCTCCACTGATGGCACCATGTTGTCCAAGGGCAACATGATCCATCAGAGGAGAGGACTAGCTAGTGCAATTGGTAGAGAGCCGAAGGTCACCCGTTTCTCGGACGGAAGCCTCCTGGCGAATGCGGCGAATCCCACCGAGGCGGCCAAGATAAGTGCTCTTCGGACACTTCATGGCACCCCGGTGAGTGTGACGCCGCACTCTACCATGAACTTTGTAAAAGGAGTAGTTTATGCTAGGGAACTCGTTGACTACTCCATTGAGGACATCACCCTAGAGCTGGCCGACCAGGGGGCGGTCAAAGTCGAACGTGTGAAGAGAAAACAGGGAGGGGCCTCGAGACCCACCCCTACACTCTTCGTCACGTTCGACTGTGACAAGCTCCCTCAGTCGGTGCGTGCCGGTTGGTACCGTTACCGCGTGAAGGCATTTGTGCCACTGCCGCGGTGCTATTACTGTCACCGCTTCGGCCATACGAATCGCTCATGTAGACGTGCAAAGTCGGGGTCACCCGAAGTATGTGTAAATTGCTCCAAGGTCGCACACGATAAGTCCAAATCGTGTGTGGCCAAGTGTGTCAATTGCGGAGAGCCGCACCCTGCTTCTTCGAAGCAATGTGGTGCATATCTCCTGGAGAAAGAAATCCTGGCCGTTCAGGCCCAGGATAGACTCTCATTCCGCGAGGCTTAGGACTTGGTCCTGGCGCGCCCAGCTCTGCCTGGGACGTCATTTGCCTCAGTAGCTAGAAAGGCACCCTCTGCTCCTGGCCCATCCAGGCCAACGAGCACGGTTGTTTCCGCGCCCATTCGGAGCCCTTCTGCGGGCTCTACCCAACCTGTGGCGCTCCCCTGGTAAAGTTGGCGGCAAAAAGGGCTCATACCCAGCCCCGGCTAAAACCAGGGCTCCCCCCTCTTCCCCCAGCGTGACCGTTTTCCGCAAGGCGAAACGGCCACGTGCCTCCACCGAGTCGTTAGACTCACAGGAGGCAACACCCCTGAAGATGGTCGCTAAGCCATCTTCGGGGGTTGCTACAGCTGTCTCCCGAAAGGAGGACAGCAACAAAGGAGCTTCGGCTCCTTCGCCTACGCCCCGAGGTGGAGCGAGTGGCTCGGAGACGGTGGTTCCTCGAAAAGAGGGCCCCCCGCATCCGAAGCCGCAGCGCCCGCCTAAGGTTTCGAGGCGGAGGGAGGAAAAGACTCGCATGGCGAGCCCAACCTCCCCCAATAAGTCCTCGAAGGCGACAGCGCCTCCAGCGCTTTTTCCGGCTAACAGCGCCCGGGGTTCTGCCCCCGGGAAGCGTACGGCCATTCCCGTGAGGGTCTTCAGTACGAGGAGGGCCCTCGCGTCTCCTTCGAGCTAGGCCTGGAGGGCTTTTTCCTTCAATGGAATTGCCGTGGACTCCGGGCCAGCTGGGAGGAGCTGCGGGGGCTCGTCTCGTCCCGCTCCCCGTTAGCTATTTTTTTGCAGGAGACCATGCTAGGCGCGTGCCCGCTGCCCGCCCTCCCGGGGTACAAGGGTCTTGCGACCCCACCACTGCGGGATTGTGGGGCTGGGGTATGCGCGGTTTACACCCGGCATGATGTCTCTGTTCTTCCTTTCTCTTTAGATACCTCCTTTCAAGCAGTGGCTGTGCAGCTGCACCTGGATAGGAGGTATACTATCATTTCTGAGTATATTCCACCGTCAGCTGACTTCGACGTGGGGGACTTCCGCCGCGTCGTGGCAGGGTTGCCGAGCTCCTATCTCTTGCTTGGAGATCTGAACGGCAGGCATCCTCTCTGGGGAGATTACTCCATAAATCCCAGGGGACAAGTCCTTGCCGATCTGATCGAAGAGCTTGAAATGGGTGTCCTAAACGTCGATGAGTTTACGCATCACTGTCCGAGAACCGCTTCATTTTCTTGCCTTGACCTATCTTTGTGCTCTTCGGATGCACACCCTGATTTTGATTGGGGGGTGGTCGATGACCTCCATGGTAGTGATCACTTTCCCATTCAAATATCATTTTCAGGGAAACTGCCGCCTGAGAGACCACCTCGGTGGTGCTTGGCGCGGGCGCGGTGGCCTGCATTTCAGGAAATGACCTAATTCTCTATCTCAGTCGAGGAGTTTAGGTCGGTAGATGAGGCCGTTGAGTTCTTCTCCGGCAACCTCATCGCCGTAGGCCTGACTACTATTCCTCTGACGTCTGGCCGTTTTGCACGCCGACCGCTCCCGTGGTGGTCGGCCGAGTGTGAGACGGCCCTCAAACAGAAGCGTTATGCCTAGATGCGCTTTCAGCGCCGCCCGAACGATTTCACTGTCGCTGAATTTCGTCGGGCTAGGGCTAGGTTCCGGTATATTTCGAAGCACGCCCGCCGCTCTTCTTGGCGGGCATACGTGTCTTCACTTAACGGGAAGACCCCTTTAGCTGAGGTGTGGAAGCGAGTCAAAAGGATACGGGCAGGTTCTCGCAGGACCACCCTCCTGTTCTCCAGGAGAATGGGACCGCAATCTCGGACCCCGCGTCCGTGGCGAAATCCTTCGCACCACTTTTTCTGAATTCTCTAGCAGTGATGCTTCTCCGCCAGCATTCAATGCACGTCGTGATGTCGCAGAAGGCCGCCGGCTGGACTTTACCTCCAGAGGCGGAGAACCCTTCAACGACAAGTTTACTGTAAGCGAGTTGCGTTCCGCTCTCGCTTCGTGCGCGGACACCGCCCACGGGCTGGACGATGTCCCAGACGCCATGCTTCGACATCTAGGTGAGCGGGGCATGGCCTTTCTGTTAGATTTGTTCAACAGGATCTGGGTGGAAAGTCTTCTCCCAGACTTCTGGCAAATCGCTACTGTGCTTGCCTTTCGCAAACCGGGGAGAGATCACTCTACTCCGACCGGTTTCCGCCCAATCTCTCTAACCTCTTGCGTGTGCAAGTTGATGGAGAAATTGGTAAATGTTAGATAAGCGTTTTTCCTGGACAGCGGAGGCCATCTGTCTCCTGCACAGTTCGGCTTCCGCAAGTGCCACTTCACGTCGGATGCTCTGCTCCAACTGGAAAATGCCGTCTGCAAGGCTTTCCATCGTAGACAGCACTACGCCACGGTCTTTTTAGATCTGGAGAAGGCCTATAAAACCGCATGGCGATACGGTATCATGGAGACTCTCCACACGATGGGGGCGAGGGGACGCCTCCCAATTTTAATACCTGAATTTTTGCGAGATCGTCGATTCCGCGTATGGGTGGGGGGAGCCCTTTCCGGCCCAAAGGAGCAGGAAGAGGGTGTCCCGCAGGGAAGTGTCCTCAATGTCACACTCTTTGCCCTGAGCATCAACGGCATCAACTCGGTGCTTCCGGAAGATGTTCTCGCTACGCTCTACGTGGACGACCTTTCGATCTCTTTTGGCGTGGCCCAGATGCCAACTCTGGAGCGTCGACTCCAACAGGCATTAAAACCGCGTCTCTCGCTATGCCGAAGCGCACAGGTTTCGGTTATCTTTGGCCAAGACTAAGGTGGTGCACTTCTGCCGCCATCCACAGCTTCACCCCGACCCAGATTTGTTTCTTAATGGGGTGCGCCTGGATGAGGTTGAGTCGCACCGTTTCCTTGGTCTTGTATTCGACCGACGCCTCACCTCGGAGGCTCATATTCGCAGCCTTAGGGTCTCTTGTACCCGCGCCATGGACATTCTCCGCTCCGGTGACGTTCAGCGCTTGGGGCGCTGATAGGGCTACTGCCTTAATTTTTTATCGATCCTTTGTTCGCTCGAAGCTCGACTACGGATGCGAGTTTTATGCATCCGCAGCCGAGCGTTTATTTCGGAAGGTGGATTCGATCCACCACACCGGCCTTCGCCTTGCGACCGGTGCCTTCCGCACTTTCCCCATTGAGAGCCTGTTGGTCGATGCTGGGAAGAAGCCACTCGCTCTGCGCCGCGTGCAGTGTATCACTCGACTGTACGCGCGAGCCCGGCGCCTCCCTCAGTCGCCAACAGCTCTCACTGCATCCGCATCTGATCTCGATGGTGCCTATGCCGTCGAGAGACGCCAGTCATACCCTAAGCCTTTTGGGTTTAGGGCCAGGAAACTCCTTCGAAAGGTAGATATCGCTCTCGGGCCGGTGGTGCACCTGGTTTTGCCCAGGACGCCACCCTGGAGGGTACCACATTTGGCTATTTGTCGCCACGCCTCTGCTCCCAAAGCTTGTACTGCGCCGGGAGTATTGCGTTCGACCTTTTTGGAGCACACATCGTGTCACGCTGGAACCGTGCCAGTGTATACGGATGGCTCCAAGTCCCAAGAGGGGGTCGGCTTCCACGCCGTATCCCCTCTGTTTGAGGTCAGCGGGGCTCTACCAGGCGCTGCGTCTGTCTTCACGGCCGAGCTGGTGGCAATACACCACTCGGTACGGGAGATTACGCGACGTGCCCGGTTCGGAGACCGGATTGTGATCTATAGCGACTCACAAAGCGCCCTGAGTGCTCTCGGGGCATTGGAATCTCCGCATCCCCTGGTTCGCGATATCCGTGACGCCACGGTTTTAGCGAGCCGGGCAGATGTCGAGATTATCTTTTGCTGGGTTCCTGGACATGTAGGAATTGCGGGGAATGAGCAGGTGGATGAGGGCGCCAAAGAGTCTGCGAGGACTCTGCGACCGGACCAGCGTTTCGCTCTTCCTCACACCGACTACATGGCAGGAATACGGGCAGCTCTTCGGACTGCTTGGCAAAGAAGATGGGAGACGGTTGATGGGAACTTAAAGTTGCGTGCCATTGCGCCGCGACTGTTCCCATGGACCTATCCCCCAATGCCGCGGCGGCTGGACGATGTCCCGTACGCCATGCTTCGACACCTGGGTGAGCAAGGCATGGCCTTTCTGTTAGATTTGTTCAACAGGATCTGGGTGAAAGGTCTTCTCCCAGAATCGTGGCGAATCGATACTGTGCTCGCCTTTCGTAAGCCGGGGAGAGATCACTTTACTCCGACCGGTTTACGCCCAATCTCTCTAACCTCTTGCGTGTGCAAGTTGATGGAGAAATTGGTAAATGTTAGATTAGCCTATTTCCTGGACAGCGGAGGCCATCTGTCTTCTGCACAGTGCGGCTTCCGTAAGTTTCACTCCACGTCGGATGCTCTGCTCCGACTGGAAAATGCCGTCTGCGAGGCTTTCCTTCGTAGACAGCACTACGCCACGGTGTGTTTTGACCTGGAGAAGGCCTATGATACCGCATGGCGATACGGTATCATGGACACTCTCCACACGATTGGGGCGAGAAGACGCCTCCCAATGTTTATATCTGAATTTTTGCGAGATCGTCGATTCCACGTACGGGTGGGGGGGAGCCCTCTCCGGCCCAAAGGAGCAAGAAGAGGGTGTCCAGCAGGGAAGTGTCCTTAGTGTCACACTCTTTGCCCTGAGCATCAACGGCATCACCTCGGTGCTGCCGGAAGATGTTCTCGCTACGCTCTACGTGGACGACCTTTCGATCTCTTTTGGCGCGGCCCAGATGCCAACTCTGGAGCGTCGACTCCAACAGGCATTGAACCGCGTCTCTCGCTATGCCGAAGCGCACAGGTTTCGGTTATCTTTGGCCAAGACTAAGGTGGTGCACTTCTGCCGCCATCCACAGCTTCACCCCGACCCAGATTTGTTTCTTAATGGGGTGCGCCTGGATGTGGTTGAGTCGCACCGTTTCCTTGGTCTTGTATTCGACCGACGCCTCACCTGGGAGGCTTATATTCGCAGCCTTAGGGTCTCTTGTACCCGCGCCATGGACATTCTCCGTTCCGTGACGTTCAGCGCTTGGGGCGCTGATAGGGCTACCGCCTTACTTTTTTATCGATCCTTTGTTCGCTCGAAGCTCGACTACGGATGCGAGTTTTATGCATCCGCAGCCGAGCGTTTATTGCGGAAGGTGGATTCAATCCACCACACCGGCCTTCGCCTTGCGACCGCTGCCTTCCGCACTTCCCCCATTGAGAGCCTGTTGGTCGATGCTGGGGAGATGCCACTCGCTCTGCGCCGCGTGCAGTGTATCACTCGCCTGTACGCGCGAGCCCGGCGCCTCCCTCAGTCGCCAACAGCTCTCACTGGAAAGGCAGCTGATCTCGATGGTGCCTATGCCGCTGAGAGACGCCATTCATACCCTAAGCCCTTTGGGTTTAGGGCCAGGAAACTCCTTCGAGAGGTAGATATAACTCTCGGGCCGGTGGCGCCCCTGGTTCTGCCCAGGACGCCACCCTAGAGGGTACCACATTTGGCTATTTGTCGCCACGCCTCTGCTCCCAAAGCTTGTACTGCGCCGGGAGTATTGCGTTCGACCTTTTTGGAGCACACATCGTGTCACGCTGGAACCGTGCCAGTGTATACGGATGGCGCCAAGTCCCAAGAGGGGGTCGGCTTCCACGCCGTATCCCCTTTGTTTGAAGTCAGCGGGGCTCTACCAGGCGCTGCGTCTGTCCTCACGGCCGAGCTGGTGGCAATACACCACTCGGGACGGGAGATTACGCGACGTGCCCGGTTCGGAGACCGGATTGTGATCTATAGCGACTCACAAAGCGCCCTGAGTGCTCTCGGGGCATTGGAATCTCCGCATCCCCTGGTTCGCGAAATCCGTGACGCCACGGTTTTGGCGAGCCGGGCAGATGTCGAGATTATCTTTTGCTGGGTTCCTGGACATGTAGGAATTGCGGGGAATGAGTAGCTGGATGAGGGCGCCAAAGAGTCTGCGAGGACTCTGCGACCGGACCAGCGTTTCGCTCTTCCTCACACTGACTACATGGCAGGAATACGGGCAGCTCTTCGGACTGCTTGGCAAAGAAGATGGGAGACGGTCGAGGGGAACTTAAAGTTGCGTGCCATTGCGCCGCGACTGTTCCCATGGACCTATCCCCCAATGCTGCGGCGGCTTCAGGTTGCTTTCTGTCGTCTTCGAATCGGACACACACGTGTGACGCATCGCTACCTGATGGAGCGCTCGCCTGCGCCCTATTGCAACGACTGCGTCGTCCCCCAGACTGTTCGGCACATTCTTGTCGAATGTCCCAGTCTGGGTGATCTTCGCGCACGATACCTGTCCCGGTACCGGGATGGGCGGGGTCGCTACCGCCTGTCCCTTGTACTAGGGACGAGTGCGTGCACCTTGACTAGTGGACTTATTGACTTTTTGGGGGAGGCTGGCCTTCTCCCTTTCATTTAACCCGGTTTGTTGTTGTTGTTTTTATTGTTTTGGTTATTGCTTCTTTATTGTTATTGTTATTTCTTTTTATTTTTTCCTGTTTAATTTTTAAAGTAGCCTAGAACTAGGCTGTTTATTTACGGCGACTAATGCCTAAGTCGGCAGTCGCCAGATAGCCCCTTAATTAAAAAAAAAAAAAAAAAAATGCCGCGGCGGCTTCAGGTTGCTTTCTGTCGTCTTCGAATCGGACACACTCGTGTGACGCATCGCTACTTGATGGAGCGCTCGCATGCGCCATATTGCAACGACTGCGTCGTCCCCCAGACTGTTCGGCATATTCTTGTCGAATGTCCCAGTCTGGGTGATCTTCGCGCACGATACCTGTCTCGGTACCGGGATGGGCGGGGTCGCTACCGCCTGTTCCTTGTACTCGGGACGAGTGCGTGCACCACGACTGGTGGACTTATTGACCTTTTGGGGCAGGCCGGCCTTCTCCCTTTTATTTAACCCGGTTTTATTGTTGTTGTTGTTTTTGTTATCGTTTTTGTTATTGCTTTGTTATTGTTATTTCTTTTTATTGTTGTTTCCTGTTGAATTCTTTTGAAGTAGCCTAGAACTAGGCTGTTTGTTTACGGCAACTTATGCCTAAGTCGGCAGTCGCCAGATCGCCCCTTAATTAAAAAAAAAAAAAAAAAAAAAAAATGCCGCGGCGGCTGCAGGTTGCTTTCTGTCGTCTTCGAATCGGACACACTCGTGTGACGCATCGCTACTTGATGGAGCGCTCGCATGCGCCATATTGCAACGACTGCGTCGTCCCCCAGACTGTTCGGCATATTCTTGTTGAATGTCCCAGTCTGGGTGATCTTCGCGCACGATACCTGTCTCGGTGCCGGGATGGGCGGAGTCGCTACCGCCTGTCCCTTGTACTCGGGACGAGTGCGTGCACCACGACTGGTGGACTTATTGACTTTTTGGGGGAGGCCGGCCTTCTCCCTTTTATTTAACCCGGTTTTATTGTTGTTGTTGTTTTTGTTATCGTTTTTGTTATTGCTTTGTTATTGGTATTTCTTTTTTTTGTTGTTTCCTGTTGAATTCTTTTGAAGTAGCCTTTAACTAGGCTGTTTGTTTACGGCAACTTATGCCTAAGTCGGCAGTCGCCAGATAGCCCCTTAATAAAAAAAATAAATAAAAAAAATCTAGAAGCCGAGTCATCCAAAGCGACTTAGAAGAAGAGGTTGAGAGGAAAGCCCCCTTACCTATAGACATTACAGATATTGAAACTCGCTCTCCGGTGAAATCTTTGATAGGCTCGGTAGAAAGCACATTGGGACGGCACTTATATCATACTGGTGGAGCTGCCTGAAGGCGGCTCCGAATATGGTAAAGTAGAACCATTTTGAAACATTAAAATGGTTAAAGGAGTCTCTCTACCGCTCAGGGTGCTGCTCTAGCGAAATTCCACCTGCGCCTTAACAAGAATGTCTAGGAAGAATTTGCTAAAACAAATGTAATCTGAAATGTTGTGAATGCAGCCTAACACAAACGAAACTGTATAGTTTTAACAACTGAAAAAAGGTTGTAACGTCCATTCACTTCCTTCTATCTCATCTCAGGTTTTTGGATCTTTCTTGTCTCCACCTTGAGAGCGTTAAAGAAGGGTGTTCTTACCTGTTCAGCGAAAACTACCAACAAGAACTTACTCAGTAGACCTTTCATACCCCAAAACCCATTGCTTCCCATATGAGTAGCAGGAGGGGCGGGGCAACAGAGTGATTCCTTTATTAGATAGTACTGATCTTGGACACTACAGGCGTCAGCTGCATCTGTTGTGACAAACCCAAAGAATTTTAGTTGACACTGCAGACAACAAGGCAGTAAAGCGCAAATTCCATAAGTATTAAAGCTTTATGCACCCATAAAAGGCCATAGGGAGGTAGTTAGCTCATAACCTCGAGAAAAAAGGATATTTGGGCAACAGCGATCACCCCATTAATCGCGCCCCAACGCAAAGGGCCGTGAGGTGTTGGTCTTTTTCAAATTGCGTGCTTAAAGGACGTTAGCTATAGAGATTCCAAAACCTTTATTCTGACACGGAATGAAATAGCTCGTTATGTCTTTAAGCCGACACAATGTTTTAAGAGGATATTTTAGATAAAAAGGAACACTGAGAGGAGAGGGAACGCAGTAGCATCACAAGAACTTCCCACTGCCTACTCGTCAGAGAGTTTAAGTTAACCCATTGACGGGAACTACCTAATATGCCCTCAGGCCGGGAGAACATGCAGCATCCAGGTACTGAGTGTAAGAAGCTATACAAGGTACCCCCTGCAGGCCCTGTCCAAATAAACGATACTTAAAATTAATTTTGTCGTATTTGCCATTAGGTTAAGTTTTAACATTATAGGGTATGGAACTTTGTTCCATTTAAAGAATGTCTACTATTGAATTTACAGTCCTCAAAGCTATCTTACCTATTTAGAAATTTGTCCATTTTAATATCATGGTATATGTACTGAAAATAAGACAAAGCGAATTCAATATAAAATTACCAAACTGTAATCAGTAAATGTTCTATAAAAACCGATTAAAAACATAGTACTATCACAATATATACATACTGATCCACTTTACTGGGAGTTTAAATATAATGAGAACGAGTAACCGTGTAGAATCATAGACGAAATTTAATATCTAAGATAGAATATCGTGTTCTCCGTCCAATCGTGCTGTATTAATAAAAAACTCTATGTCTAGCATCATAAATTATATAAGATACAAGCTTCCAAGCTGAGGGAATTTATATTGTTGTTTCGTGCTGTCAATATCAGTTAATTGGCGTAGTAAATCACCTTCATCTGACCCCAAAACACTCAACAGGTTAACACAGTCATCATCAATGGGATTTATTCATTATAAAACAATGATTATTTATGATGATGATAAGACAATAAGACGAATATGTAAAACGATTACCCCCCCCTCCTCAACATCAGCATCTTCAAAGAACTGAAATCCTTAATTAGAAGTCAAAACTCATAGTAAACCTTACAATGAATTCCTTTCGCACGCTTCTGGCAAAGGTGACCAAATATCGACGAAACTAGGAATTCTCTGCAAATTAATAAAAGGCCGGTTACAATTATAAATATCTGGGCCTACCTAGCTACCTCTCAAGGCAGACCATTTAAGAACCACTGCCACAGTTGAAAATCTATTTATTGCTTATTTAATCTTAGTGATTAAGATAGAATCTAGAACAACAAGAATTATTTTAACAAAACATAAGGTTTTAGTTCCAGCATATCTGTATTTACTTATTCATAGGAGTCATTTTATAATTACAGTAGCGTCCCAAAATAAATAACAAAATACCAATATCTACATTTTATTGAAAATTATCGTTTAGTCTCCATGAAAGTTGCACAGAATATTCTTGGGAATTTGCATGTGATGTGCGAAATTTCATTTCATTGAGTAGCGTAAAAAATTTAGAAAACTAATTTATATTTTTGAGAAAGGTTTCGCCCATAACTGGAAAAATATATCATAACTTTTAGTGTACACGTACAAATTTTAACATATATTGCATTAATTTTCTTTTGAGAGAAGTGAGACTAATATCACGCTTCCCTGTTACGAAACCGATTAAAAGTAGAATTATAAGGCTACTAGGATATCGTCATTCGCTACTAGACAAGTCAACGTCAGTGATAAAAAACTAAAAAAGATTGAGTTTCATCAACGAAGGAAAATTTAATTTGTGAGGAACGGATGAGAATCAGGTTGTAAGGTGAAAGATTGAAACACGTAGGAAAAGAAGCTTAAATTTTGAGGAAACAGATTTATGGTGGGAGCATGTTTTCAAGCATTGGAGTTTGTCCATTCTTCTGTTTACGGGCAGAGCCTAACGCTGTGGGATACAACAATTTGCTTTATGAGCATGTGTTCCTTTTTTGTAACATTGGGATTACGTCAGACTGTTTCCATGGAGGAAAATATTCTGTGTAACTTTCTTGAAAATTAAACGACGATTTTCAAGAAAATCTAAAATATGATATTTTATTTTTTAGTTTTAAATGTTAGTTTATGTCTAACTACTTTATTGACGTTAAAAATATGATTATTTCAGTTCCAGAAAGATGTTAGCATTATCTCCATACTAGTAAACAGTAATTTATACTAATAAAAAAGTGTTTTAAATGAGAATCTGTTTGTTTTTTCCTAAAAAATATATTTTATTTTAGTTATGTTAATAAAACCAGGTTTTAGGACCTATTAGATAATTCAATATATTAATAAACTATAAGTATTATATTCTGTATAATTGAAATTTTGATTAAAGCGTTTGAAAAGGTATATGTGGAGATGTGGTTAAAAATAAATGCAGAAAAAGGTAATGAATGGTGATTAGGAGTGAGGATGTGAGGAAAAGTGATTCTAGACTCCTGGATGAGGCCCTTGCAAAATTGCGTTGTTTCTAAGTATTTTAATTATTTATTATTTATCACCTATGATGTGCTATAGAGGAAACATTTTAAGAATTCATTATATATCGTCCATGAGAGTTCTATAGATGAATCAGATGGCGATGTTTTTAGTATTTTAATTATTCATTATATATCAACCACGATAGTGCTATAGAGGAAGCAGATAGTGGCAGAAATAATTTGAAGGTTCAAAAGATTCATGGCAATCGAAGCGTAGTTAATGTTACTGATGTTTTCGAAAGCAACTTGAGAGTGAAGAACAAATTTTCAATAGGCATTCATGGAGAAGAATGGTAAAATGAAACTGTAAATGAGAGAGTTTTGAGGTAGTGTTGCCATGTATGAAGAAAGAATGGATATATAATCGTTAGGGGACCTCGTAAACGTGGCAAGGTATTGATTCAGTGAATGAGTGTTGAGAGATAAGTGGCTGAGCAAGAAAGAATTCGATAATATTATGTCTGTATGTAGGAGCCTTAGCCAAGATGCTGGCTTAAGGCGCTCGCCTTGAGTAAGAAACCTCACTGGACGAGATGCTATAGCTCATAGCACTACGTCGCTATTAATTTGACGTAAAAAATATGATGGATGGCTTTGCAATTGATTGGATATAACGAGGTAGGAGATACTTTTTTAAGGGGATTAATGTGAGCCGCGCACAATTTGTGAGAAAACAATAGAGGATTATGAGGACTTATTTATGTAGTAAATTATTTGAAATAACAAAAATACAATTTTACACGAAGCCAATCCTGATCTAAGCCTATTTTGCTGAAAAAGTCAAAAGATTCTCTAAAAAAATATAATTTAAGAAATGTTGGAATAGGAAATGGTTCAGGTGTTCTCTACTAATAAGCGCAATAAAGGTGAGGATATTGTAATTTAAATATTAGCATAATTTATTATTTTAATAAAAATGAGAAAAAAAAGAGTGAAATCCTAAAGGAACACAAAATTTTTGAGTTAATGGTTAACAAAACAAACTAGCCTGCGAGAGACAATTTTGTGCTGTCCGCCCAAAGAGTTTCCCGTTTAGCCCACATCTGCCTATTCTTGCAAATAACATAACAATACACACATATTGCTAAAGAATATGCTCCTCCGACACCTGGGGTCACTTCTTCCTTCATCCCCGGTGAAATATCGGCATTTTTTCTCTATAGATAGTTCATATACATCCTGAAATAACTTCGGCATAAATTTCTCCTTACCCGTTCATTTCTTCTTCCACTCCGCCTGAACTATCTTTCGCGCGCGGTTACCTTGTGAAATTGACCTCCCCCTTTTTTTATCTTCGAAATGAAAATGTTTTCCTCTTTACACCTCATATGTTAGTTTTAGTACCTCTGGTCTAGTGTGCGGTTAGTCCGGCCCCAGCTTAGCCTCTCTTCCTTCCTTCAAAACACTTGTTTCCTCTCTTTTCACACAACCTCTCCCACAACTTTCTGTGGTCAGCCTCTAATTTCACAGGGTAGATGCTGACCTTCCTTTCAGCCAACCGTCCCGCATCGGGGCTGAAGGGGTGGGGGACAATGTTCCCTAACCCCTGAGCTCCGGTGTGGGGTGGCTGGTTTTTAACTACCTGCTTCATCCCCACCCATACCTTCCTCACATCTCTTTTCCTCTCGTCATCAAAATCTATCATTTTTACGCCGTGTCTAAGGTGGAGCCAACATGCCGATGGACTGCACAACCACCAGGCGGGAGGGGTGGTCCCAAATGGCGGCTCCTGGCTCTGCCGGGCCTGCAAGCACCTCTTGCAGTGCGGGCAACTGTGAGAGGTGGTGAACAGTTGCGTCCCGTGTAAATAAGAGGGTCACCATGCCCAAGGATAAGTATAAAAAAAAAACCCAACCCTCAACTTCCCCAAGAACAACGGAGCCGCCCTGGGGCAGCTCCACCCAAAAAATGGAGGTCCCCCCCCCTTGTGCTTGCACAGGGGACCCTCCATACTTCTTTAACCGGAGAGGAGGCTTACTCCTCTCCTACGCCTACGGGTGTAGGGGGCTTCCCCTCACTCCATTCTCTGGAGGTGCTTTCGGTCACCTCCATATTTCCAGCGGCAGTCCCTCCTTTTCTTTCTAAGGGGACTGCCAAGAAAGCCAGCAGGCAGCCCATTGCCGACGCCTCTCTTGAAAGCGGCTTGGTAGGGCAAACCCCCTTTGGGGGGAGAGGGAAGCCAGGCCCCTTCAGTCGCTTCCCTCAAGAGACCTGCTGGCAAGAAGATTAAACCTTGCCGGGGTTAAGGCTTGTGCCTCCCCACAAATGACTCTTGACGCTGCCAAGGGGACCTGCGATGTCCTGGGAGGGGATGGCCAACTGGAGGCCCCTCCTGTGATAGACATGGTCCTTGAGGAGACCCAGCCTCAGACGGTAGGGCCTTCCATAGGGGGGAATCCGGGCTCAGCGCCAAGCACCGAACCCGAGTCCGCCCCTATGCAAGGTCCCCCTCAAACGGCTGAGGGCTCCAAGGCAATAAAAGGAGGGAAGGGATCTCCTCCGACAGGTGCCCCCACGACTACCAGGAACTTCTCCATTTCGGAGAGGGACCTAGCTGAGGCCGGCCCATCTGGCATGGGGGCTTCTGGCGGCGGAGGTGAGAAGCGGGTTCATTCCCCGCCCTCCTCTCCTAAAAAGAAAAAGACTAGAAAGACAAAGAAGACTCGGGGCTCCTCTCCATCCGCGGAGGATGCGGGGACGGATAGGTCTGCTGCCACTTTGGTAGGTGACCAAGCCAAGATCGGCACATCCAGCCCCTCTACCCCCCCGTGTGCGGAGCCCCTGACTAAGACCAAGAGTGCACAGGGCGGAGCATCGATGATATCGGGGCTCCTCATTCAGAGGTTACCTGGCGTTTTCGAGCCCGCTAACTTCAAACGCTTCCTAGTTATTCGCTCCACTGATGGCACCATGTTGTCCAAGGGCAACATGATCCATCAGAGGAGAGGATTAGCTAGTGCAATTGGTAGAGAGCCGAAGGTGACCCGTTTCTCGGACGGGAGCCTTCTGGCGAATGCGGCAAATCCCGCCTAGGCGGCCAAGATAAGTGCTCTTCGGACACTTCATGGCACCCCGGTGAGTGTGACGCCGCACTCTACCATGAACTTTGTAAAAGGAGTAGTTTATGCGAGGGAACTCGTTGACTCCTCCATTGAGGACATCACCCTAGAGCTGGCCGACCATGGGGCGGTCAAAGTCGAACGTGTGATGAGAAAACAGAGAGGGGCTTCGAGACCCACCCCTACACTCTTCGTCACGTTCGACTGTGACAAGCTTCCTGAGTCGGTGCGTGCTGGTTGGTACAACTACCGCGTGAAGGCATTCGTCCTACTTCCGCGGCGGTGCTATTACTGTCACCGCTTCGGCCATACGAATCGCTCATGTAGACTTGCAAAGTCGGGGTCACCCGAAGTCTGTGTAAATTGCTCCAAGGTCGCACACGATAAGTCCAAATCGTGTGTGGCCAAGAGAGGCAATTGCAGAGAGCCGCACCCTGCTTCTTCGAAGCAATGTGGTGCATATCTCCTGGAGAAAGAAATACTGGCCGTTCAGGCCCAGGATAGACTCTCATTCCGCGAGGCTAAGGACTTGGTCCTGGCGCGCCCAGCTCTGCCTGGGACGTCATATTCCTCAATAGCTAAAAAGGCACCCTCTGCTCCTGGCCCATCCAGGCCAACGAGCACGGTTGTTTCCGCGCCCATTCGGAGCCCTTCTGCGGGCTCTACCCAACCCGGGCGCTCCCCTGGTAAAGCTGGCGGCAAAAAGGGTTCATACCCAGGCCCGGCTAAAACAAGGGCTCCCCCCTCTTCCCCCAACGTGACCGTTTCCCGCAAGGCGAAACGGCCACGCGCCTCCACCGAGTCGTTAGACTCACAGGAGGCAACACCCCTGAAGATGGTCGCTAGGCCATCTTTGGGGGTTCCTAAAGCTGTCCCCCGAAAGGAGGACAGCAACAAGGGAGCTTCGGCTCCTTCGCTCACGCCCCGAGGTGGAGCGAGTGGCTCGGAGACGGTGGTTCCTCGAAAAGAGGGCCCCCCGCCTCCTAAGCCGAAGCGCCCGCCTAAGGTTTCGAGGCGGAGGGAGGAAAAGACTCGCATGGTGAGCCCAACCTCCCCCAATAAGTCGTCGAAGGCGACAGCGCCTCTAGCGCTTTGTCCGGCCAACAGCGCCCAGGGTTCTGCCCTCGGAAAGCGTACGCCCATTCCCTTGAGGGTCTTCAGTTCGAGGAGGGCCCCCGCGTCTCCTCCGAGCTAGGCCTGGAGGGCATATTCCTTCAATGGAATTGCCGTGGACTCCAGGCCAACTGGGAGGAGCTGAGGAGGCTCGTCTCGTCCCGCTCCCCGTTAGCTATCTTTTTGCAGGATACCATGCTAGGCGCGTGCCCCCTGTCCACCCTCCCGGGGTACAAGGGTCTTGCGACCCCACCACCACGGGATGGCCGAGCTGGGGGATGCGCGGTTTACACCCGGCATGATGTCTCCGTTCTTCCTTTCTCTTTAGATACCTCCTTTCAGGCAGTGGCTGTGCAGCTGCACCTGGATAAGAGGTATACTATCATTTCTGCGTACATTCCACCGTCAGCTGACTTCAACGCGGGGGACTTCCGCCGCGTCGTGGCACGGTTGCCGAGGGACTATCTCTTGCTTGGAGATCTGAACGGCAGGTATCCTCTCTGGGGAGATTACTCCATAAATCCCAGGGGACAAGTCCTTGCCGATCTGATCGAAGAGCTTGAGATGGGTGTCCTGAACGTGGATGAGTTTACGCATCACTGTCCGAGAACCGCTTCATTTTCTTGCCTTGACCTATCTTTGTGCTCTTCGGATGCACAGCCTGGTTTGATTGGGGGGTGGTCGATGACCTCCATGGTAGTGATCACTTTCCCATTCAAATATCATTTTCAGGGCAACTGCCGCCTGAGAGACCACCTCGGTGGTTCTTGGCGCGAACGCGGTGGCCTGCATTTCAGGAAATGACTGAATTCTTTATCTCAGTCGAGGAGTTTAGGACGGGAGATGAGGCCGTTAAGTTATTCTCCGGCAACCTTATCGCCGTGGGCCTGACTACTATTCCTAGGACGTCTGGCCGTTTTGCACGCCGACCACTCCCATGGTGGTCGGCCGAGTGTGAGACGGCCCTCAAACAGAAGCGTTATGCCTACATGCGCTATAAGCGCCGCCCGAACGATTTCACTGTCGCTGAATTTCTTCGGGCTAAGGCTAGGTTCCGGTATATTTCGAAGGACGCCCGCTGCTCTTCTTGGCGGGCATACGTGTATTCACTTAACGGGAAGACCCCTTTAGCTGAGGTGTGGAAGCGAGTTAAAAGGATTCGGGGCAAGTTCTCGCAGGACATCCCTCCGGTTCTCCAGGAGAATAGGACCGCAATCTCGGACCCCGCGTTCGTGGCGGAATCCTTCGCGCCTGTTAGATTTGTTCAATACGATCTGGGTGGAAGGTCTTCTCCCAGACTCCGGGCGAATTGCTACTGTGCTTGCCTTTCGCAAACCAGGGAGAGATCACTCTACTCCGACCGGTTTCCACCCAATCTCTCTAACCTCTTGCGTGTGCAAGTTGATGGAGAAATTGGTAAATGTAAGATTAACCTTTTTCCTGGATAGCGGAGGCCATCTGTCTTCCGCACAGTGCGGCTTCCGCAAGTTCCACTTCACGTCGGATGCTCTGCTCCGACTGGAAAATGCCGTCTGCGAGGCTTTCCTTCGTAGACAGCACATCGCCACGGGGTTTTTCGATCTGGAGAAGGCCTATGATACCGCATGGCGATACGGTATCATGGAGACTCTCCACACGATGGGAGCGAGGGGACGCCTCCCAATTTTTATATCTGAATTTTTGCGAGATCGTTGATTCCGCGTACGGGTGGGGGAGCCATCTCCGGCCCAAAGGAGCAGAAAGAGGGTGTCCCGCGGGGAAGTGTCCTCAGTGTCACACTCTTTGCCCTGAGCATCAACGGCATCCCCTTGGTGCAGCCGGAAGATGTTCTCGCTACGCTCTACGTGGACGACCGTTCGATCTCTTTTGGCGCGGCCCAGATGCCAACTCTGGAGCGTCGACTCCAACAGGCATTGAACCGCGTCTCTCGCTATGCCGAAGCGCACAGGTTTCGGTTTTCTTTGGCCAAGACTAAGGTGGTGCACTTCTGCCGCCATCCACGGCTTCACCCCGACCCAGATTTGTTTCTTAATGGGGTGCGCCTGGATGTGGTTGAGTCGCACCGTTTCCTTGTTCTTGTATTCGACCGACGCCTCACCTGGGAGGCTCATATTCACAGCCTTAGGGTCTCTTGTACCCACGCCATGGACATTCTCCGTTCCGTGACGTTTATCGCTTGGGGCGCTGATAGGGCTACTGCCTTACTTTTTTATCGATCCCTGTTCGTTCGAAGCTAGACTACGGATGCAAGTTTTATGCATCCGCAGCCGAGCGTGTATTGCGGAAGGTACATTCGATCCACCACACCGGCCTTCGCCTTGCGACCGGTGCCTTCCGCACTTCCCCCATTGAGAGCCTGTTGGTCGATGCTGGGGAGATGCCACTCGCTCTGCGCCGCGTGCAGTGTATCACTCGACTGTACGCGCGAGCCCGGCGCCTCCCTCAGTCTCTAACAGCTCTCACTGCATCCGCAGCTGATTTCGATGGTGCCTATGCCGTCGAGAGACGCCAGTCATACCCTAAGCCCTTTGGGCATAGGGCCAGGAAACTCCTTCGAGAGTTAGATATAGCTCTCGGGCCGGTGGCGCCCCTGGTTCTGCTTAGGACGCCACCCTGGAGGGTACCACATTTGGCTATTTGTCGCCACGCCTCTGCTCCCAAAGCTTGTACTGCGCCAGGAGTATTGCGTTCGACCTTTTTGGAGCACACTTTGTGTCACGCTGGAACCGTGCTAGTGTATATGGATGGCTCCAAGTCCCAAGAGGGGGTCGGCTTCCACGCCGTATCCCCTTTGTTTGAAGTCAGCGGGGCTCTACCAGGCGCTGCGTCTGTCTTCACGGCCGAGCTGGTGGCAATACACCACTCGGTACGGGAGATTACGCGACGTGCCCGGTTCAGGGACCGGATTGTGATCTATAGCAACTCACAAAGCGCCCTGAGTGCTCTCGGGGCATTGGAATCTCTGCATCCCCTGGTTCGCGATATCCGTGACGCCACGGTTTTGGCAAGCCGGGCAGATGTCGAGATTATCTTCTGCTGGTTCCGGGACATGTAGGAATTGCGGGGAATGAGCGCGCCGATGAGGGCGCCAAAGATTCAGCGAGGAGTCTGCGACCGGACCAGCGTTTTGCTCTTCCTCACACCGACTACATGGCAGGAATACGGGCATCTCTTCGGACTGCTTGGCAAAGAAGATGGGAGACGGTCGAAGGGAACTTAAAGTTGCGTGCCATTGCGCCGCGACTGTTGTATGGACCTATCCCCCAATGCCGCGGCGGCTTCAGGTTGCTTTCTGTCGTCTTTGAATCGGACACACTCGTGTGACGCATCGCTACTTGATGGAGCGCTCGCCTGCGCCCTATTGCAACGACTGCGTCGTCCCCCAGACTGTTCGGCATATTCTTTTCGAATGTTCCAGTCTGGGTGATCTTCCCGCACGATACCTGTCTCGGTACCGGGATGGGCGGAGTCGCTACCGCCTGTCCCTTGTTTTCGGGACGAGTGCGTGCACCATGACTGGTGGACTTATTGACTTTTGGGGGGAGGCTGGCCTTCTCCCTTTCATTTAACCCGGTTTTATTGTTGTTGTTGTTGTTTTTATCGTTTTTGTTATTGCTTTGTTATTGTTATTTCTTTTTATTGTTGTTTCCTGTTGAATTATTTTGAAGTAGCCTAGAACTAGGCTGTTTGTTTACGGCAACTTATGCCTAAGTCGGCAGTCGCCAGATAGCCCCTTAACCAAAAAAAAAAAAAAAAAAAAAAAAGTGTGCGGTTATCTTAATTAAAATCGCTCTTGTTCGCCCTATCCTTTAAAAACCCTAACGAAAAGCCCTACTACTCAGCTATCTGCTAGTCTCGCCCTAAACGGCCTTTCTTCCGCCACGGCTGATGTCAACTCGGATTCTATGACACGTTCTCCTTCGACACTTATAAGATTTTATAAGTCCTGCTTTCTAAAAAGACACAACACTGGATGATAAAGCTCCTATACAGGTAAATGAGCGCCTTCGTTGGGCGACTTAAGATTTCAAGCCTTCCATTTTAGTACCTAGACATGTTTAGGCAGCGTTTGGGATTCGATAACACTGCTCAAATTCGCCGGCTTCCTGAAAGCCTGAATGCCTTAAAAACCGCCCTTAATTGGTTTTGCTCATATCCATCATCTCATCCTCAGTCTATTCAAATCAAGGATGATACATCTCTACCGGAGGCTCATTTTTGTGTTCCTTGAGGCTTGATTCTTGGTCCTCCCCGGTAATTATCTATCTTGTTCCAATTGGTATTATTTTTAATATTATTATTTGTCGCCTTGATTGATCATATCATTCATTTGCCAAATTTTCTATCTTCTCACGATATGATCACAAACTTTGTCCTCAACTAATTCTTTAAGCAGCCGTGAAAAAGTAGCTATGTCTGGAAGGTACACACTTGGTAACTCGTGACTATATAATCTTAGCATTACTTTGATTCTCAATCCTCTCTCACAGCTAAATTTTATAACATCTGCAAATCTTTGCTCTACTTTCTCGATCATTTAATCTGCATCTACGACCCTTTTGATCAAAATAGTTTTGATTTTGCCTTCGTGCTTTCGTTATTTCCAGATTTTATAATTATCTTTACTCGCCGAACCGCAAGCCTCCATTCCTCAGCATTTCAATCTTGATATTCCGTGTTTATAACTGCCTAAAACTTATCATTCGTGTTCCCTGGTCGATACTAACTTCTCATTCCATCCCGAATTGCCTAAATTTTCCACATTCTTATATATAAGATTGAAATTCCGCACCACTGTCTACCTGCCCTCCTAATACACCCTATTCTAATGGCCGGGAACTTTATCTTTCGACTTTACTTCAACACTAATTGTTTCTCGTAGTCGTCCATGCTGCAAAGGCGATCGTGCTTTGTCTACATTTACTCCTAAGTGTTTAAAAATCTTCCTGTTACTATACATATAGTCTCCATCCATTTATATTCAAGAGTGGCTTTTAGACACACTTCTGCTTAGGTAATTTAGCGGTGCCATATGAAGATTTAGGGACTTATATAGAAAATATGTATTATCCAAAAATCACATATTATTAATTAAACAGAAGTTAGTTGTTCTATAACTTGCACTCATTAATTAGTGGAACAATAAGAAGGAAAAAAGAATAAAATTCAAATGAAAAGAAAGATTAAAAATAATGATAGAGTAAGAATGGAATTGGCTAATATACATCTCTCATTAATCTTTGTGATGGGATGAGAGAAGAAGAATCAAAGCAAAATTAAAGGAAACAAACCACCCAGCCAAACGCAAGTACAAATATGCGTCTACCCTGCAACGGAGAAAAGAACAATGATGAAACGAGAAAATAAGGAAGAAACAGCAAAAAAACAAAGAAATTTTAAAAAGCTGAGGTTAATAAGGACTAAAATGGTAACCCTTATTCATTTCAAAAAGTGGAATGAATGTGTTAATAAGACAGAACAACAAGGATGATTTTAGGTCCGAGGGTTTAATGTAAATATGATGCCAAACTTGCTGGCGTATCTTTTGTAGCTAATGTAACTATTTTACTATTTAGTTATTAATTTGCGCCGCCGATCTTCTTCCAGTTGTAGAGGAGGTCCTGAGCAAATAATGAAATTAACATAAAAACCAAAATGGCAATCGCTGGCAAGCCCGAAAGAACAATGGGCCCTACTTTGTTAAAGGAAAAGTACAGAAAGAACGGTGGTACGAGCTTGGTAGCCTTCCTAGCCACGGGGCTACTTGTTCCGCTTCAGTGGCTTGTGGATTTACAACCCCTTTGTAAGATTCCAGGATAGGAGAGAGATGTGTTCTTATGAGATTGTACATAATTCAAGTACGTTTCTGGAAGGATTTTAGTCCACTCTTCTTCAGCAAACTTATAAAATTCAATAATATTTCGAGGGCCCTTTTTGACACATTTTTTCAGCCCCTTCCACAAATATTTCTTAGTAGATTTGCTGGTATGTTAGGGATCGCTCTCTGTTGAAAGGTTAAATGCGTTTCATATCCCAGTTTCATTGCCGATTATTTCACCTTTTCATCAAGTATGGGCTGTTAGTTTTAAGAATTCATGGTCCCCTCTATCACTTTTATTGCACTAGCGAAAAAATCTTCACAACATAATTGAATCCATCACTATGTTTTACATTGGAGACAGTGTTCTTATATTTGAGGGTCTCAGCAGATCTTCGCTAAACTTAACGTTCATCGTTTCTACCAGAGAGCTCGATTTTTGTCTCATCTGATCATAGTATTTTAGATATACTCGCAGTCTCACAATCTTCCTGATGCTCTCTAGCTAAAACTAAACGGGCTTTTTTATAAGCTCTCTTTAACAATCTTACTTGCAAGGAAACGTTCATGAAATTCTTACCAGTGTAAATTATAAAAAGCTATTGACGCCGCGTCCTGCGATATTTGCTTGTAACTCATTAGATAAGGTTTTCATTATTGTGCTCTTGGAAGTTACGATAACAATTGACAAATATCGCACGTTAATTAACATTTAACCCAATTTTTTATTACTTTCTAGTCTACTCTAGATTCGATTCCTAAACGTTTTAAAAATTTTCAGATTGTTGGTTTATATGAAAAATGCCATTTAATCATAAAAACAAAGTTATCAATGTCACCTATACTTTTCACTGACATATATTGACTCGTATAATAAACCAGAATTTATTTACTATAATCTCCTATTTTGAATTATTTAAATATAGCATCCAGGGGAAAAAAGATTTTTGCTACAAGATAAGCACGAAAAACAGATTCAAACTTATCAAGTATACAAATAGAGCCCTACATTAGACTCCGTTGTCTGACGTTGCCTATACTTATGGGACCATCTATATATTTGTAGATCCACTTGACTGTGTCGGGGTAGGAAGGGCCTGAATCCATCTTGATCTCAGCTGCGCTTAGCTGCCTTTGCAGCAACTGACGTCCTCTTTCGGAGTTATGAACTCATAGACGCAAGTTTATACATAGCTCGAAGGCCAACCCACTAGATGCTGTTGCTAGGAGGGTGCACCGAAAGCATCTAGCAACTAATTCAAACAAAGAGAACAAAGACATTCGACCCATAATTCTCTGATCCTGGAAGGATGTTAGGGCGCGTCTTTTATGGACCCATCTTCACAATAACCAAGATCAACTTAATTCACGCCACCCTTTCCAATCTTTTAAGGTTAGGCTCGAGTGAATCATTAAGGACTTTTCTGGTAATACATTCTGAAAAGAAATGTTAAACATCTTCAAAAAAGTTTCCTTTATGGCACCACTATCGCTATGAGAGCAAACACAAGCTGGTATAGAATATAGTAAATAGTAAAATACGGAAGAACTGAAAGAAAATATGACCGGTTTTGAAAGACTACGTTAAAGGTTTTTCGAATTTGACATGGTGTTTGATGAAAAATAAGTTGACCGGTTGTTATGAGGGAGGTTTTTGGGAGTGTTCTCAGCCTTGTGAACTAGGATGAGTTATGACTGGTAGAGTTGCTACACGTCACGGCACCACTATCGCTATGAGAGGATAATTGGGGTGAAAATTAAAAATAGAATGCTGTCTATTAAAAAATAGTGGTGATTCGAACTTATACTGCCGAATGTTACTCATTTGTCAAACCAATACTTTAATCCACTTGGCTACCATCCACAGCCTAATAATAGTTTCCAAATTGCGGGCACTGATAGTTAGCTTCGTGTTGGAATTGGTAAAATCACACGAGAAGGAATGACCGTATAATGGCACTATTCTACAGTATATCAACGATGCTCTTTGAAAAGCTTCTACACTTGAATAATTTGAAAGAATTAAAGAAAAATTGCCACCTTAAGTATGCTGTTAGACATAAGATGTAAATATTTCTAACTTTCACTGGAGGAATCAGTTACCTTAGATAAATCAGAATCATAAAGGTAAAGTTTCCAAGAAACTTTTTCTCATCAAATTCCTTCATTAAAAGGAGTACATAATTTCAAATATAAGAAAAATATCTTCCTCGTCTTAGGAAAAAAAAAGAGATCCTATATGTCAAATGGTCAAGATATTTAGTGCGAGTCTTTAACAGAATTGTATGGTAAAAGAATTTTCTTCGCAGTTTATATTTACTAAGACTTACAGCACTTCTACCACTCTAATAAAAATATATCATTGTTACAGTGTATCAAGTTAGTTTAATAATAAAAGTTAAAAAGTTAACGTATCTTTGTATATCTTGTTTCCATTCCCTCTTCTTCCCTACTAAGTCTTCTCGCATCTCTCTTTAACGCTGGTCGTTCAAACGAAGTTAACAGTTTTGTTATGATTTACTTTTCACTTTTATTCCATTCTAGAATAAAACTGTGGGATAAATTTGATTTACATTTATAAACTTTTAAAATACCCTTTCTACTCTTTTCAAACAATACTGATGCAAACTACCAGAAAAGTGCAAGTTAAAATTGTTTTACACAGATCGTTATATATAATTTTTACTTAAATCAAACTATAGTAAGAGAGATTGTAGAGGCTTTGCAATAAACACTAAAAATTCGGCGTATCTTGTGCTATTACTGTCTAAATAGTAACACCCAAAACTTTTAAAAAAATGCCAGAATCTAGAAAATTTAATTTAAGTAAAACTTATATAGAGTAAATTTAATTGGTTCGGATCAGATTGAAAGGAGCGAGTATGGCGTCATACAGGTAAAAGATTGAATACCATAGGATTGAAAAGAGTGTTAAATTTTAATCTTGCATCGTGATAGAAGTATCTGCTTCGAAAACATGTGATCTCCTCTCTCTGAAAGGCAGAAGTACATGACCTTGTTTTCATGGAGTGCTTTGCTCACTGCGAAACATATTAAACGATGGAGATTTTCATTGATACTGAAAAATAGCGACGTGACGAATTGGATTTTCTTGCTAAAAACGTTAGAAAACCTGGCAAAGATACTCGGTAAAAAAGTAGACGAAAATTGTACATCAGTAACAAAGATAAAAAGACGAATGGAATAATATCATTCCCGAACAATCTGCCAAATTAGTTAAGTCCTACTGCCGATGTGCGCAAGTTATTCATAACATGAGCTTATGCACTTATTATTATATTTTGTCTAATTTTATGAAATAACTAAGTTGTTTAATGGTTATTTTTGCATTCATATTAATCGGTCTGTAGTTTTGGAGGCATCCTTTCTTCATATACACATTAGTTTGTTAAAGCACTTTCATAAAATATTCTGTGAAATTTTATGAAAGATAAACTAGTAGTTTCTGAAAATGCAGATTTCGGTATTTTGTTCTTTAATTTAAGACGGTATTGTAAACATGAAAAAAGATATTGTAAATTTGGAAAAAGTCTAACATCAAACAAATAAATTAATTCTTTAATATTGAAAAAGATTGTATGAGGACACGGTGAGGCTCATTAATTTATATAATTTAAATAGAATATCGGCATCCGCTTGGACGACTTAATACAATATATGACTAATTATATTTGAATTCAATAACGGCTAGGAAACTACATTTAACCGTTTTCAGCTTCTAAACTAAAGATTTAACAATGCAATAGAAAAGAAATTCTTCTATTATGGAATATCTTAGATTTGGAATACTTTGCTTCTGACTACTTAGAATCGACAACATTTACATATAACCTTACAGAAATAAAAGCTGCAAAACTAATTATTTATCCATATCATCTCTTCCCTTTATTTTTCCTTCACATCTGTCATTTTCCTATTTTTGTGCTAGCTAAAAGTGGATCTTAAAGTTTATGATTGTTCGTAACTCTAATACTGCAATCCCACTCCCTTTTACTTATAAACACAACTACGAATTTACTTTCCAACTATTTATCAGCTTTCTTCCTTTAAAATCCTAACCAACAGCTACTTAACTTTCTCAAGAAGCGTAAGTCTCTTTAACATTCTTATAACGTTATGAGTTTCAACGACAAACTTTTTACCATGCCGGGCATATGCCTGTCTATCATGAAGATCTCATGCACTTTAAAGGGCGCGAATTCTCCTCCTCGTTAAGTTGAATCAACAGTTTCGTACCAAAAATAGTGCTCATGCATTATTTTAATAAATTTCATAATTCCTCGGGCATGTGCATATATTTTGAGGTTTCCAAGAGCCAGTTCACATAATGCATTTAAGAGACAAAAATGCTGTCCAAACCATAAATACGTGTTGTGAAAATCTTCCTGTAAATTTTCTTTCAATTAATATCAGAATTGACTGGCTCCTCGCTGATACAAAAAGCAATATAAATTTATGTCATTCCATTCAAGTTACATGCACATTGAGATGGTCTATTGATACTTTACTCATGATTACATTTCTATCATTTCAAAGGCTAGAAACCTGCTCACCAAAAACGTATCGTTAACTAGAATCTAGATTAGGGACAATTTAAGAAAACATTTGTGCTTTATCATAGCTTTTTATGGTTCCCATTACGGTTAGCCATCTAGTTCATAGCTTTGGAAAGCTTTGTATCCATTCTTTTTTGTTGACATTCATGTTCTTGCGAATGGGATATTTTATTGCTTCTATATACTTTTATCTTTACCTAATGTTTCTTTCCGAACATACCTCCCGCTCGTGTTTTTTTATGGCATTGACGACTATCAAGAATTCAACAGAGTATCTTTTTATATTAAATAAAATAGAGAAGAAAGGATTAAATTAAAAGTTTCTTCTTGTGGAATCCAGAACGCTACGTTTCAAGAAACAGTGGAAGATCTGTAGTATACTAGCTAGCAAAATAAGAGAAGGAATTTTATTTATTAATATATTTTCAAAAATATGAGTAAGTCTATGAAATTTACACGGTACGTAAAGGAATGCATTTTAATATATCTTATGAAGATATCATATGATACAATAATATATT
>OZ018324.1:146767425-146807425 GCA_963969495.1 Ceratothoa steindachneri | reverse complement strand
GAACTTAATAAAGTTCGAAAGTACTTGGAAACACCTTTTCATTTTTTCCTGCGGGATATTGCATTCATTTGCCACCCTCACGTGATACTTTGTGAGTTGTTCATTTATATATATATTTATATATATATATATATATATATATATATATATATATATATATATATATATATATATATATATATATATATATATATTGTTTAATTGGCATTTGTACCTATAAACTTATTTATACACATATATTGTGGGCTGCGATTCCTTGCATAGAAAGAGCTGCTAGATATATTTGAGAGGAAAGGAAAATATTAGAAACAAACGGTTGAGAGTAGCAAGTGAAATATTGATATTGATGGGTATTAATTCAATTGATTTCGTAATGTTGATTTGGAGTTTGCAATATATAAAGACAGGGTATAGAAACGCGAAGGACTGGAAATACAAATAAAAAGGGAAATTATATTCTAGATATTAAGACATTCAAATTATTTGATTAGAGGAAAATTATTGGTAACCAACCTTGTCTCGAGAAAACACGAGCGGCTTTGGGTGTGGAAGGAGCTCGACTCTGATTGGGTACTTTTAGCTGCGTCAGACAAGCGTTGGGATTAGTTGGGAACCGCTGTTTTGATACATACAGAGTAGAGAGTATTGAAATGTAGTAGTTGAGTACATAAGTGTCGTAAGCGAAATGAGCAAGCTATTAAACGGGGAAAATGCCAAGGGCATTTTAGGCTCTTTTGTAGGAGGTGGCCAAAGAGACACTTACTACACCAGCCACTCACCCCTACTATCTTCCCCCTAGCGAACGACTTAATTACTAGAACATAAAATCTTTTACCAGTTTCCAAAAGTGTACCACTCAATTCATACATTCCTAGCGTCTGCCATAATGCTTCTGTATCTAGACGATCATAAGCTCTCGCCACATCCATGAAGCCAGCATAACCTTTACACCTCTTATCCCATATTACCTAAGATAGCTTCCTCACTGAAAATACTTGATGCACACAACATAACTGATCTAAACCAATTTGTTAATCATATTTCAAACCCTCGGTTATTCTTTAATAAGATCAATCAGAAATTTTCAAAACATATTACATAAACACTCCCTCTAGTTCCTGGAGTCACCTTCTTCCACTTTAGCCTTATACCATAGCACTATTATTACTCTCTTTAAGTCTTCAGATACTCTTCCACTTCTAAATGCTCTACAACTCAGCTACCAGACAAATTCCCAAACATAATCATCATCTCTTTTTAGCATCTTAGCAATTTTATCATCTACTCCAGCTGCCTTCCCATTTTCAACTTCTACAGCACTAACAACCGCTTACATGCTTATATTTTTCCTACCCCTATACAGACAATGAATTAGCCCTTCTATTCCTGATAAGCTCCTTCCACCCCTATCTACATTTCTATACCCATATTTGCAATTATCTAATTATTCTCTTACCATGTAGTTTCGAATTCATCATCACTCATAGACACCATATCATTCACACAGCCTTTTATCTCCTGGTCTCTTACCCTTCTCGATTCTTTCCAGTAGAGCTTCTTGTTTCCATTATGATCCTTATTGACATTTTGTCAAAATGCTTCATTTGCGTGTTTCTACTATGTTTATTCACTCATTTTAATTTTATTTTCATATTTTCCAATGCATTCACATACGTCTCCCTAACGTCCACATCTGCACTGCTAAGAAATTGAACGTAGTCCTAGATTTTATTTTTTTTTTATATGACTGAATTCTAACACGAGTATGTTTAATAAAACGGAGAAGGACACAGCTCATTTTCTCTCTTAAGTTAAGCACTCGGGTAATCTTCTGACACATTTTGAGTTGAGAATATCAATACAAAGCTTCAATTTATTGTCAATAATGCCTTACCGTAGTTCTTCAATACATTTTCTTCAATGTCACATTTCCAATTGAAATTCTTTTAGATCCGTTCTGAGTACTATGATCACTAACTTTTTGAAAATTGGCGGATTGTGTAGTGAATAATCCAATTGTGTTGCTTGGAATTCGAATTAAAACTCGTAGAAACGTCCCTATGATCATTTGTTTACGTCTTTTGTAGTAATCCAGGAGGTTTTGCGGTATGTCCGTGCTTTTTTTGTTACATCTGCAGACATGTCGCACTGACAGACCGTCAAGCAAAAATCACGGATTTTGTGAAAAAGATTTATCATGCTTACTTAGGAGTGAAACTAGGTGACCAGGATACGCCATTTGCTACCTATTTTTGCTGTAAAACATGTGTGGGAAATTTACCGGGTCCGGGCAATAAGAAAAGGAAGAGTATGCCATCTGGTGTCCTAATAGAGTGGAGGGAAGGCAAAGATCACGCCACCGACTGCTACTTCTACATAATAAATTTGAAAGCGATCAATCGCAAAAGCAAGCTCCTTGGTCATACCCCAATGTTCCTTCCGCTATAAAAGCAGTCCCACATGACCCCGAGCTTCCCTTTCCTGAGCCTGATTTTACCATGGGTTCTATCTAGATCTCATTCCGAAGCTAGTATCACTACCGATACAGCTGAGTTTGATGCATACCAGCCAGAAGAGGGCCAGCAACTAGTGCCATTTACGCAAGCCGAACTCAACGACCTGACACGAAACCTGAACCTTTCCAAAGAATCCGCTCAGCTATTGGGTTCAGGTCTAAAAGAGAAATGTATTCTGGTACCGGGAACGATATTCAATTGGTATTGGGACCGTGAGAAAGAATTTAAGAAATATTTTCGTTTGATGAAGCCTATTAACTGGTCTACTGTAACAACATTGCTGACCTTCTCAACTTAATAGGCATGAAGTATGTCATGATATGGAGACTTTTCATTGACTCAACTAACAAAATTCTCAAAGCAGTTCTTCTTAATAACGGCAATAGGTTTTAATCGATTCCTGTTGGACACTAAGCTGCAATGCAAGAAACCCGCAACAGTATGGACCGGCTGTTTTCTGCTTTCTACTACTAGGAACACAAATGGCTGATCTGTGGACATCTTAATGTTGTTGTACTCATCCTAGGCCTTCAAGGTGGGTACACAAAGTATCCATGCTTTATGTGCTTGAGGGACTGTCGGGCTGACGACCAGCATTATGCCAGACAAGACTGACCGTCAAGACAAGGATTAGAACCCGGTTCACACAACGTTTTTTCTCACTCTCTGGTTAATCCGAGCAAGTTATTGCTTCCACCCTTGCATAGTAAACTCGGTTTGATGAAGAACTTTGTCAAGGCAATGGACAGGAAATGTAGAGGATTTGGTTTCACTTTGCTATCAGAAGTTTCCACGTTTGAGCATGGAAAAACTGAAGCCACGTGTATTTGATGGTCCTCAAATAAGGGAGCTCATAAAGGACACGAGTTTTGATGAAGCACTGAATCCTGCTGAACTCTCTGCCTGCTTGTCCCTTAATCAGTCATTGCAAACTTCCTTGGCAACCACAGAAATTCTCCCTATGAGAATGCGGTTTATCAATTTCCGCAAACTTGGTGCGCGCATGTCAGTGAAAATGCACTTACTTTAGTCTTACTTGGACTATTTTCCCTAAAATTGTGGAGACTTCAGTGAAGAACAGGGTGAGCCCTTTCTCCAAGATATCCGTGTGATGGAGGAACACTACCAAGGGGATTGGGATGTCAACTTTCTGGCTGACTACTGGTGAGGCCTGAACAAGGATTTGGTGTCTGCTAGGCACAATCGGAAGTCCCTGAAGAGACCATTAATCAATGAGTAGCTTTTTTGTCTGTTGTACTCATCTTAGAATCATTTATAACATTTTGTAAGCCTTCTGTGTATAAATCAGTTCCAAATTTACTTTTGTGTGTGTGTACATTTGCCTACAAATAAATCGGAATATAGGAATTTCGGGCATGTGCTTGATGTCTCAAAACTTGATCTAATTTGATAAAATGAGCATGTTTTTCGATTTAGGATAAAAAATTGGTCTAAAATCACGTATTATCTGTTAGGGCTTGAAAATAACGCAGACCAGTGTAATCCCTACTAAGAGGCAAATGGGAAAAAGACCCGCAGTATAACGAGAGGTCCATTCGGAGACATCCAGAAATGCAAAGATTTTTCATTCTATTTAGGTATTTAATAGTTTTGCCGATTTTTATATGGCTTCAGTTTTGACTTTAGAATTTTATTTTTAGAGAATCATGTTTAAGAACAGAGGAAACTGCATTTTATGTTCACAGTTTTATCATAGTTATTCAAAGAGGCTCCTCATTGTGAGTCCAGCCTCATTATCGGACTGAGAATCGAAGTCGAAGCTTTTTCGATACTTGTGACTGAATTAAGCTTCCAAAATATTACTTATTTTTCTAATTAAGATCCCATCAAATCAATAACAATATCAAATGTGGCTTAACTTGGTATTGGTGATAAACAGTAATTCCGTGATTAGGTCGGGATATCAAGTCAATGAAACCCCAGTAATAAGCCGTCAAACAACGGTTTCATGATTAAAAACAGTTTTTTTTTTAATACCAAACTCTTTTACATCATTTTATTATTACCTCACTATCTTTAAAAGTCCTTCCTTACTGCATAGATTCCCGTCATACAATTCAAGCTTGCTCTAAATCTCCCACGTCAAAATTATATTTCAAGGCTCTTTCTGCGCCTTTGAGCTTTGTTTATATCAGGGCCTCACTTATATTATGAACTATCGGTGTTTTTTTCTTAATAGATTTTGAGTTCCCCTTATAATGAGATTTCCTAAAGATCATAGTTCTAAATTTCTTTTTTTTCTCAAAGGATTTCTCTACAGTTTAATTAAGGGCTCTTGTTGTTGTTTATTGATTTATTTTCATGTTATTTTCGTATACATTTAAAGGGAATCACTGAATTCCATTCAAGAGATTGATAGATCTCTCTTTGTCTTCTGCCAGAAAGGTTTAAAGGAGTATCTTTTGGCATCCATTATCGAGTAAAAGCTACAATTTAGTTTGCCTTAAACAAATATATTCTCATTCATCGTTTTTCATTGTTTCGTGACTAAACAACAAAAATTGTAGAGCGTTTATTACATTTTTTAATATTGTTAAATTACCATTATCCTTTTTCACATTTAAATGATAGAATAATCTTATGTTTACGTAAAATAGAAATTAATTAGGTATATTATTTAACTTATTGTTGTGATTATGTGACCCTAATAACTAACAAGAGTATTTTTGGAGATCCATGATGCATTAAAGTTGCCGAAGCCTATTCTGGAGGCAACAAAATGCTACCATTAATAATGTTTTATATTAACGGGGCAGAAAATGTTTTATATTAATGTTTTATATTAACGGGGCAGAAAAATTGCTGCCGTGGACCAGCCGTTGTTCCAAAATGTTGTTCCAAACATATATATTATTACCAACGTAACAATAACGTGTTTTAAATATATAAAATCCCTATGATAGGCTAATAATTCATAGCAGGGGTGGGGAACCCGTGGCCTTTAGGTCGTATGTGACATTCTTGGCCATTAAATGCAGCCTTCTGAATGAATTTAAATTTTGAAAATCAAATTTTCTTACCTTTATACCAAAATGCTCGCAACAAAGTCATCAAAAGGTTAGTTAACTTTAGAATGATATTTTTGCCCCATTTTGAAGCTCTATTTGCAGACGACTCGAATATTTGTTTATATTTCCTTGTGAATTTTGTGCATTTATTGCTTTCTCGCGTGCTATGTAATCTTCTCATAGATTAACACATGGAGGACTAAAAAAGGAAACCTTTAAGCGTATGTGTGATTTATGTTTAGACTACAACATGGATATGTGAAAACGGAAAATAATCGCGAACCAAATTATGGAAATTGATGGGATCGGACGCAGCTTCTGATGCTGATACCAAGGATGTATCGGGCGTGATCGAGTCACTCATAAGTTCCATGCATGATGGGGTCACTCCATAGTTCCAGAAGTCATGAGGTCACATAAAATCCCATGTGTAATTGAATCAGTTTAAATAATTAATTGGTAAAATTAAGTTCACATTAACCCATTTGCTGCTGCAGAGCTCTCTGGAGACCTCCTGAAAATGATACTTCGAGGGCTGAATGACTCAATCGAGACGTTTATCAAAATAGCGGTCAGCTGGGCTTGAATTTCTGCACTTTATAATCGTTGTTTTTTGATAGGTGCGTATAAATGAAACAATTACCTACCATTGAAATTTATTTTGTATCACATTGTTATTAGACGGAATATATGGCTTAATTTTAGCAGTACAAACCTTATATAATCAACTTCATTGCACGTGATATAATGCTCGATAACTTGCTACCACTTTATTACAAGAAAACTTTCTGTATTTTCGTACATCATATATGCCATTACTCAATGTTATAATAGTTATTTAATTAGTTAATTAAGCTATCAATCGTGGACGAGGTCCGCCAAGCAGATATTGAAATTTACATTAAGATTAGAATGGCAAAGGCACCGAGAGCCGCTCCTTTTTAAGGGGAGGGAAAGAGGTGCAGAAAGAGCGGTAGTACTGTTTACTACTAATCAGTCGAAGCAAGAAACGCTTTATGGTTCGAGAAAAAGCCACCAGGCATATTTCATGTCCAAGTGTTGATAGGGAAACTCCTTCGGTAGGTTCCGGGAAGGAAGAGTAGCAGTATCGAAATTGAGTAGGTGTGTAGTCACGCACATGGATATATCTGTGGGGATACTACCTCAAACTTTGCAGCTCCACCTGACTTGCAGCAGGTCCCTGCGAGTCCCAAACGTTTTTGTGTGCACTCGCGCATGGAACAGAACCCGTCACCTAGGCGTTGGAAAACCAAATTCCTTTCAATCATTATCGCGCATACTGGTCCTTCAACACCCTCAGCCAATTTTCGTGCCAAAGATGGATGAGTCCGAGACCGAGGTCTTCCGATGCACCACCCTATCATAGGTGACCGATAAATAGAAGTGATCGAGGGGAGAAAAAAAATAGAAGATAAGATAAAGTACTTTCATATTATCCATGGCCAATACTTTTAAATTTCCTATTATGCACAGCTAATTCTTTTAACTTACTTTATTGTCTAGAGCCAATTCTTTTAAATTCCATTTCACTATCGATAGGTAATTCTTGTATATTTATTACTATGGACAAGCAATTCTTTAAGTTTCCTATTATCCTACTATGCACATCCAATTCTTTTAAATTTCCTAGGATGGAGATCTAATTATTTTTAAAATTTACTATTATCGACAACCAACTATATTAATATTCCTATTACACTGGTCAACACTATTTTTTTCCCATGTTTATTAGGGATGGGGGGATGATAATTTAGGTGAGGAACTCAGTATGTACTTGTGGTAGGCTTCTGCACACAGGAGGTTCCTTTTGACCGAGGCTTGAGATTAGATAGGCTAGGTTTACCCAAGGTATCTTCGTGATCGGGGTGAGAAAAGGACTTCGAAAGGATGCGGCAAAAGAAAATAACTTTATTTAAAATTGGCCTAATAAAAGGGGCAAGCAGAGACGTCTCAAGTTCCTTGCGGTCGGTCTGTAGGCTTCTGTTTTAGCAGAAGTTTTGAGTCTAGAGGAGGCAGGATTTAGGCGAGTTAATGGAGTTTAGTAACGCTTTGACTTAATAATCGAATGAATTAACTACCGAATATTGACTGTGTGTCTCTCGGTCTCTCGGTCTCTCTCTCTCTCTCTCTCTCTCTCTCTCTCTCTCTCTCTCTCTCTCTCTCTCTCTCTTTCTCTCTCTCTCTTTCTCTTTCTCTCTCTCTCACATATATATATATATTTCCCATATCTCAGATTTATATTAATTATAGGGAATCTTACAGTTCTTTGTGAATTTTTTATGGACAAAGCCTGTATTTTTTAAGCTTGCCCGTTGTGACCCTTGGCTGATAATTATCCTTAGTCCATGGGAGTGCAAGACTCGTATGTATTTGTTCAGGTGCTGACCTTTGATAGCTGTTCGTATGCTCATGTGTTTCCGCGTGAGTTCCGACGAACTGCTTGCCATATATTTATTTAATAGATGTACAATATATATATATATATATATATATATATATATTGTTTCTTTTTTCAATTATCCCTGGTTCTTTATTTGTTACACGTGGCGTATTATTTCCTTAATTTATACAAATAGATATTTTTAAGATTTGATAGATCCAACCAAGCGCCTATTTGTGGAGTACCTAGCAGGGCCTAGTAAATCTTTCAATTTATGTGCCACAAGCCGACCTATTTTACAACATGAGCCACACAAAGACTCACCTACCAGTTATGGAATAACGCATTATAGATACATATATGGATGCATATTAATTCTTTACTTCGGCAAACTTAATGTCTAACAGTATTTTTAACACTCATATAGGGCATCGGTATTCACAAGCACATACATCTGTGCTCAGCAAAACGGTCCTATTCAATATGCCATGATCTGCCATGCAATGCAGATTATAATTATGATACAGTACATATATTCATAGTTCCGACAGGCAAGAAAGCTATAGAGTAATGAGGCGTGTTTATATTTAGGTCTCTTCCTCTTTCATTATAATACACGCTGCAATATAATGACTACAATAGGGTTCAAAAATATAGGAATGACTGGTTTCTGGCAAACGTGACTCGTCTCCCGGAACGCGTGAAGACGTCTGGCTTGCCATTATTCTCTCCGGTTCCTGTAGAGGTGTCTCGTTGACTTCCTTTGGCAGCATTGTCTTCTGTCCCATGCACTCCGAGAGGTAAAGTGCAACCGCTTCTCCTCCTGTTCTCTGCCTGAGTCATCGGGCGTTGGAGACTACCCGGCACGTTATCATTATACGAGGGAGGAATCCTCGGCGGTTTTAATCTGTCCACTGAGACAATGTTCCTCTTTCCATCAGGTAATTCCAATTTGTAAACATTGCCGTCGCGCTTGATCACCGGGAAAGGGCAAGCATATGGCGCTTCTAGTGGTTTACGAACGTGGTCTATTCGGACCTACACATGAGTTGCCTCACGAAGATCTTTGGGTAGGAAAGGCTTGGGCACCGAGTGCATGTGCGCTATGGATGCCTGTGTGAAATCGACTTATGCCATGGATGAGGTTAATTCTTTAATAAACTTTGGATCAATTTTCGATAAGGATGACAAAACAAAGAGTATTGGGCACAAAAGTGTAGTTCCCGTCACACTAAAAAATGCTAAAATCCCGAGTCATTAGGCAAGGAGCAAATGAGCAGAAGGATAATTGGAAGTGCTATCAGCCAGCCTTATTGACGGACCATTCTGGAGCACTTCAAAGTTCTGTTTGCCCTCTCCACGAGGGCACTACGTAAAGTGGGATTCCAAATCTTGCAATCCACCCGTCTAGGAAAGCCATCGCAACCGTTGCGGCACTTATGACCGGAATCGCTTCGATCTATCTTGTAACTTGGTCGATTCACGATAGTAAATGCCGATTGTGCGATGGATAGGATTGTCCAGTAGGGTGGATCGAAAAAGGGGGGTTTTGCAAATATTTTTTTAAATTCATTTTCTCACCCTGATTTTTTGATGGACCCAACATCAAAAACTATTGTGTTGAAATTTCAGACTTTTCAATTAATAGTTTCAGGTGCCTCAACGCAATTGAAATTTTTAAAAAAGCAAAAATTTAAAAATTCTATCTATTTGTTTTCAAACTTCAAGTTGTTACATTAACATTTATGTTCTATACAGTGAATATTATTTCCATAAAACTTTCCATTGAATAAAAATAATCTATTAACTACTCGATAAGTTTTCCTTCCTTTTCTTCCGTTTGTTTCTATGCAACCTGTAGAATTTTATCATCATCACTCTGAAATAGAAGAAATTGAACAATTAACAGTCGAATATTTAAATATTCAATATCCATTTATTTAAATGCAGTTAGATTTTTTTAGTATTATTACCTTTCATTACGAAGTCATTCTTAGTATTAAATGAGGGTATTTTTCTCCTGAACTCAATTCTACTCCTTATATAGCGGTCCCGTTTGTCTTCTCCACAAACGGCTAGTGACAATTCTGTGACCAGTTTGATGCATCTCTCAACCGCTTGTGTGTTACAAGAAAACTTCGAAATATCCAATTTAGGTTGTTGACGGATATATTCTTCAAGTTGATAATCAGAGAGCATCCTCGTCAGCGGAGGTTCAGTCACAACGGTCTTATATAGCGGTTCCGTTTGTCTTCACAAACTTCTAGTAGTGCTTCTGTGACCAATTTGATGCATCTCTCAATTAGGTGGAGGTAGTCGTCAGCTTCAAAGTTTATTTCTGGGATCTTGAAAGTGCGTATTGAATTCCCTTTTATCTTTTCGGGCTTTCATAATTCTTCTCCATACGAGTTCTCGGATATGATTTCCTTCATCTTGCAGCATACAGAGAAGAATGTTTTCCGCATGTGCAAAAAGGGCATTCCTTGGAATCACTGGGCAATTATATCTTTAATCTGTTTGTTCATCCATTGCAGTGATTGCACTGTCTTGAAGAGGTTGAGTGCTCCATCTTGCGAATAAAAGTTAGCTTTTATTTTAAACCAGCATGGTGCATACACCTTCATGATGAACAAGACAATGGATTTCAGCGTATCAAAAGGGTCGGAAGTTGAAACATATAATCGTAGTTCCGATTTGCCGTTGTAAGCCATCGTGCATGCCACATTTTTCCAGAACTCTTACGAGCCATTTCAGTAGAACATTTACCTTGTGAGATTGATTGAAGGGTATCAAACTGATACTTTTGATCAGTGCTCAGATTTCCTCTGTCAGCAGACGGCAAGGTAGTCAGAATTGACTCGAATTCAACAAAACTTAGAGTTTAACATTTATACAGTTGTTTTCCTATAGGTCCGACAAATCCACGAGGCCCCTTTGTTTTTCCATCCAAATTGTTGATGAGATAGCTCAATGGGAGCTCAATCTCTTGGAGTTGGCAAATAAATCAATGAAGTGGTATATTAAGTTTTTCTTCTAACATTCTTATCACACCTCCTTTTGTTCTTTTATTCACTGCTGTTCCATCGCATACCGCAGCAACGAGTTCATCAGTTGCGAAGTTATTTGCTACTAGATACAAGAATATTACGTCGCACATAGCTTTTGCAGAACCTATCTTCACTGTCAGGTGTCGAAGGTATTCAGAACCAGGTTTTTCTATCATAGAGATGTGCTCTTCAATTATCTTCTTCTTGTGATGAGTTCCCTCCATCGTCTCAACAACAAATGTGCTATCTTTTCTACAACAAAAATCAATAGAATATAATGGCTTATCAGATCTAATTTCTTGCTGTACTGCAGTACGTTCTTTGACACGCTCTCTTCTAACTTTTAATAGGTCAACTACTACAGAAGTTTATTTGCCTTGAATTGACGATAAGTCCTTAAAGATTGAGTTTTTTATTAAGGCTGTAGATCGATAAGACACACAAGTGCGGTCACATGCCAACGCAAATTCAGAAAATTTTATTAGTTTAGATCAGTGTTTCCCAACCTTTTGGGGACTAACGCCCCCTTGGACATTAAATCTTTTGTTATTGCCCCCTCTGCCAACGAATTCCATCGTTCTTAAGTTACAAGTCATATTATTTTAAATATAAAAATTAGAAGAATCTCATTAGTAACTTATCTCAATATGTTTTAATGAGCTGGTTGACTTTGGTGCTTTTGGACTAAGCCTTGCACCCTATCTTCCATCCTACTAAGAGGTAACCTTAAATCTCCTCTTATTCTTATTTGCAGGTGGTTCCTTTGTTTTGTGAGAAGTCGAGTAACTGCACTAAATCTATGAAGTATAGTTTAATTGCTTCCCACAGCTTTGGATACTTCTCAGGAATTTCTTTGTGTAACCAAAATTACTCGTATTATTGCTTGAATAGAGACTTAAATTCGAAGTCATTTTTTAAAACAATTAACTTTTCTTGCATTGTAAGATCAGTTTCATTTGCATAAGAATCTGTAAATGGGTTTATCAGCTAGTCAGGTATTTTCATATCAATGAGATCTTGATATCTACAGCTCATGTCCTCGTGTAACGTTTTCAAATGTTCGCAATAAATCAAAAGGTCATCATCCAATATGGAATTATTAGTCTCATCATATTATAGTTCATTTATATTTGGAAACAAAGACAGATTCTTACGACCAATATTATCCTTGAAGAAGGACAGCTTGTCCAAGAATGCGCAAATTTTAGATTTTGCTTTGATAAGAGTTACTCACAGCCTTGCAATAGCAAATTCAGATCGTTGAATATGCTTAAGATATCTGTTAAATAGGCAATGTCCTTCTTGCAAGCTAAGAGTTCATCACTCGAATGACCACATTTTTTCTCTCGAAAAAATTGAATTATGCTGTTGAAAAGTGAATAGAATCGCTTTAACATTTTCCTTTCGATAACCACCTCACTTCGGTATGTAAAAGGAGGAGATCAAATTCTTCATTATTGTTCTCACACAGCTGTCGAAATATTCAGGAATTAAGGGGATGGCATTTTATTTTATTTATTATGTAACAACAACTTTATGAGATTTATGAAATCGATCACTCAGGTTCCTGGCAACCAGATGTTGTCTATGTATTACGCAATGTATTGTAAAACACCGGGCACAACTTTCTTATAAAATACAAGAAAACCTTTATATCGTCCTGTTAATGCTCGAGCTCCGTCAGTCGCGCAATCAATATATTGTTCATTGGGATATATTTTTCTTTGAAAAACTGGTCAACTGCAGTAAAAATATATTCACCTTTAGTGTTTGTTTACAGTTCCTTGCAAAGAGCAGCTGTTGCTTAATTTTGTTATCTTTAATAAAGCGAACAAATCCTAAAAGTAGTGTCACATAGGATTTCTTCAATGTCTTCGAGTATTTCGTCAACTCTACTTTTAACAGTATTATTAAGTGGAATCACTTTGTCAATTGTGCTTGGTGACAGATAATGTACTACTGTATGTATGACTTTTTCTATAGCTCGCAAAATCAGTTTTTCTCCAATTGAATCAATTGTATGAGGCTTCCCAGACCGGGCAATCGTTTTGGAGATATTATATGAAAAAACAAGTCCATCGTCGCATTTTTGGGATCGTTTTTTTATAAAGGAGCCAATGGTTTTTATGTTGTTAAATCTATCTCGTAAAGTTTGAAAATATGACAAATTCTCTTTTTCTTTATCAGGATCAATCTTCTTTAAGTGATCAGAAAGTCGGGATGGTTTCATGGCCTCGTTAGAAAACACTTTCTCACAGAGAAGGCACATTGACAGTTGGTTGTTATTAGGAGAACTAATAAATCCAAACTTAAATATCCAACAATATATTGTATGCACTTTCGTTTTGAGTGTTTTTCAGACATAATTATGGGTAGTTAAACACGTTGACTATAATTCAAATAGATCAGTAAATGGCAAACATAGAATTTTACCACCAATAATGATTACAGGTAACACACCTAACTCACAACTGAAAAAATCGGGCAGAGCAAACATAAAACTGGAAAAGGGGAAAACAGCAAAAATATGTGTTAGTAAGACGATGATTAAGTTTGTATATAGTTATTAAAGTTATACAAAAATCACCATTCCTAATACTTGCAATTGTCCTAATATGGGTAAATGTTATGAAAAGGATTGCACCAAAGCTTATATGAAAACGATTGCAAAAAACGCATTGTATTAACGCATTGTATTAACAGTATTTACGACAGGTAAATACTTACCAACACAGAACTTACGCGGAAACTAACAGCAATTCCAAACAGACGTGGACCCAAGAGAGTGTGACTGTTACGTACATGTTTTATACAAGTACAAAACGGATGAAGTTTAAAGCAACAATAACGAGTGGAAGCTTTGTGTACTTATTTTATACAGGTACAGATCGAACCTCAAGCATGTTTGGCATCATTGAAAAAGTTAGAGCAAACTATAAGTCAGCTATCAGAGGTTTATTAAAGCGTCATCAAACAAACCTTTTCAGTAACAGTTTGCATCCAAACCGTCACCGCAAACTAAATACCGCGTGAAGAAGTATCAACAACCATTCGTAAATACTGTTAATACAATGCGTTTGCAATATTAAGCTATGCAAATAATGCATAGAATTTTAAATTGTATAACAGTAAAATTTATAGTTGCACTTACATAAGTATCGACATTAATTTTTTCATGGCCACAGAGTTAAAAGGTAATCAATTTTCACGAATCCTGACTTCGAGATTGTCAATTTGTCGAACCCTACGGTGTAACACGAACTGAGCGAGAGAAGAAGCACACTAACACACAACACTGGCATCCAGTAGAATTTTTTGTAGAATTCTATAACATTTCTGCAATTATGCAGATTTTTTTATTTCCATAAAATTGCAGTATTTCTATAGATTTCTACAGGTCCAAAAAGTAGGTATGCTATAATAATTAATTAATATTTAAACTTGATATGGTTAACATTGAATAAATGCCGAACGCCCCTAATGTGCATTCAACGCCCCTTAAGTGAAGCAACATCTTACAGCGCCCCCTTGTACCTCAACAACGCCCACGTTGGGAATCACTGGTTTAGATGGAGTCTTGGATGCAATTTTTTTGTTTACTTATTTTTGTTTCACGGATGAAGGAATTTCATAGTCGCTACCTTCGTCAACAGATTCTATTTCTGTGCTGGATGAAGGAAGAATCATTTCGATATTATCTGTTGATGTAGATTGTTGATTTAAGAAACAATGCTAACGATTCTTCCTAACTGCACTCGGAATATTCTTCTTTGATTGAATTTGATCAATATTACTTATTGCCATTTTTCTAGTTGTTCGTTGGTTTTCTAAAAAGTTCGCTCCAATGGTGGCACCTTCTTTTCTTTGCTACAAGAACAGTTTTCAAAGTTATCGCATTTACAACACGAAATATCAAACAATAGTTCTGCATTCTTTGTAAAATCGTCACATTCGGATTGAATGATGTCACATTTTTTCTGTTAATATTTCTCATTAAAGCCTGATATTTTGAATAATAATTTTAAATTCTTTTTCTAACTGTCTCTAAAGTGTTGCAATTATAGGTGCGATGTTGACTGGCAAGGATTGAATAAACTTGTCTCTCACAAGCTCCTCACCAACTCCTTCATGTAGGGCAGTTCTTCTTAGTTCCTATAAATTTGTAGATGGTCGACCTGTGAGAATGGAGGATGCAATGTGCTTCTCAAAGAGCTCGGGTTTAGTCTTCTCGAAAAGCTCGATTCAGGCGAATTAACGGGGTTTAGTGACGCTTTGACTTAATGATCGAATGAATTAACTGCCGAATATTGACTGTCTGTCTCTTAGTCTCTCTCTCTCTCTCTCTCTCTCTCTCTCTCTCTCTCTCTCTCTCTCTCTCTCTCTTTTTATATATATATATATATATATATATATATATATATATATATATATATATATATATATTAATTGTGTGTGCCGTCTCCAAGGGGCGTGACCTTGACTTGTCCGTAGGGCAGACCCAGTGATCTAATTTGTTCGTTAATTCCACCCCTTGGGCGGAGTTTCGGCCACTATGTGTACCTATTGTCCCTACATATTGTTCATGTCTCAGATTTATTTTAATTATAGGGAATCTTACAGTTCTTTGTGAAATCTTTATGGACAAAGCCTGTATTTGTTAAGCTTGCTTGTTGTGACCTTTTGCTGGTAATTATTCTTAGCCCTTGTGAACGTAATAATCGTATGTATTTGATAGCTCTTCGTATGTTCAGGTGTTTCTGCGTGACTTCCGACGAACTGCTTGCCTTATATTTATTTAATAGATGTAAAATATATATATTTTGTTTCTGTTTATAATTCTCTTTGGTTCTTTATTTGTTACACGTGGCGTCTTATTTCCTTAACTTTCTCAAATAGCCATTTCTAGGATTTGATAGATCCACCGAGCATCCATTTGTGGAATACCGAACTGGACCTATTAAATCCTGTAATTTGGGAGCCACAAGCCTACCTATTTTACAACATGAGCCCCACATTTTAACAGATTCTAGCTAGGTTTCTGTGCTTAATCCAAATCTGCCATGACCTTTTGCCTATCACATCAGGTCTATGTTGCATTCGAAGATTGATATATGCAAAAGTGCTCATAGTAAAAGGCACCGAATTTAATTACAATATTTATATATACATTAACATTTAATCAATATTCAATTTCGTCGTTGTGGACAATTTCTTATGTACAGCATCTGGAGCATATCTCACCAAGCCCTAAAAGTAATCTTCCATCATATAAAACTCCCTAAGACCTTGATAACTTTCTTCCATCACTTTAATGTCTTGATGGAAACGTTCACCTTGTTCCTCGATTATCTGAAAACTCGCTCAGGTGACTGTGTAAGTAATGCACCTTTATGCTCATTCTGCACCACAGGGCTCGCAGACTAAGAAGAAGCTACTCCATTATCTCTCGTTAGTTTTCATCTTTCTTGTTCCCTTTAAAATTGTACACCAGATTAGTGAATGCATCACACGCTCGAGCTTCGACAGCAGTCACCGTAGTAACGAAGTATGTGTCCTTAGGTAATGTTCTAATCTGAGGTCAGTCGAAAATTCCTGTTTGTTTCTTCTCATCGCCATAACTAGGAATGGTAAAGCATATGTAGTCAAAGCACTCCCCTTATGATCAATAGCTTTGACAGGCTACTTCATGAGACCGTGTTTGATGTGCAATAGTGGAAGAATGATCTTTATCCGATCAACCAGTGGTTCAGTAATGGTATTCTTGTTACCATGAATCAAACTCGGCCTTGTTCGCCATTTCTTTGTAACCCACTACTCATCATTAGCCCTATTGTTCCACTATCATAGGAAACAAGGGAATTTGGTATAACCGTCTTGTTGCCCAAAAAGGAAATTCACCAATTATGATCGCATTACTTCAAGTGTTTAAATACAACGTTGCTGTTTGTATAGTCCTGCTTTCGGGTTACTAATTGTCTTATGGGGATAGATCTATAGGCGTTCCCAGTGTGAAGTAAAACACAGCCAATTCTTTTAAATTTCCTAAGATGGACAGCGAAATTTTTTTAATTTTTCTATTATCCACAGTCAATTCTTTTCTCTATCATATTATCCGCTGCTAATTTTTTTAACTTTCCTATCATCAACAGACCCTTCTTTTAACTCTCTTATTATAGACAGCCAATTCATTTAATTTCTTATTAGCCACAGCTAATTCATTCAACTGTCCTATTATCCACTGCTATTTTTGATAGACAATTCTTTTTATCCTGTTATAGAGAGTCATTTGTTTTTAATTTACCATTATTATCGATAGTCAATTATTTAAACTTTATTATTATCGACAAACAATTCTCTCATCTTTCCTATTATAGATAGCAATTATTTAAAATTTTCTATATGTAGTGTCAATTCTTTTTAGTTTTAAATCATCAACAGACAATGATTTTAACTTTCAATTTCTTCAAAGCCAATTCTCTTAAATCTTGTCTTATCATTTTGAAATTTCATATAATTGACAGCTAATTCTTTTTACTTTTTACTATCTAAAGCTAATTATTTAAACTTTTTTTTAATATTCACAGCAAATTCTTTGGACTAGTCGATTATCCACTTCCTATTATTCAAATCCAATTCACTAACTTTCCTATTATCTTCTCTATTTTTTAGAAAATTTCATATGATGGCCAGCCAATTCTTTTAAATTTCATATTATACAGATCCAGTTCACTAACACTCCTATTATTTACTCCGTATTCTTAAAAGATCTCATAGGATGGACATCCAATTCTTTTAAATTTCCTATTATGGACATCAGATTCTTTTAAATTTCATATCTAAGGCTTATTCTTTTAACTTTCCACTTATCAAACGTGAGTTTTACTAAAGGATTTCGGTGACGACGAGGTATTCAAGTCAGTTCTGTTAACATTGAAAATGATCTGGCCTCCATAATCTTAACTTTAACTGAATTATTGTTTTGTGAAATAAACCTTTTCTTCGCTAGTTTCCGTTTTAATACGAGAGGCGGTCAAGAAGTTTTTTAATTCGTATATAAGGAAACGAGATATGAGGAAAAGTGTTTTAATATTTTTCAATATAACTACCTTCGACTTCAATGCACTTGCGCCACCTTGTCCCTGAGGCTTCGAATTCCCGACAATCAGAAATCTCCCGACTGCTGTTCAATCCACTCCTGGACGGCGAGCTGGACATCTTCATCGTCCCCAAACCGGCGTCACGGAGTGCAGCCTTGAGCTGGCGGAATAAAAAGTAGTCGCTAGGGGCCAGATCTGGACTGTAGGGGGGGATGGTTGAGCTCCTCGAATCCGCACTCGCGCAAGGCAGCTTGTGCAACTCTGGCCTTGTGGACTTTGACGACGTTGAAGTCGATCATGGGGCGTGAGGTTTTGTGAGGTTTCTAGGGACCCAACGAGCAGAGACCTTGGCCATGGCTAAATTGTTGTGGATGATGTTGATAACACTTCCATGTGATATTCCAAGTTCTCGCTCGATTATTTCAACCTTCACCCGTCGATTTACGAGGATCATCCTCTCCACACGGTCCACATTGTCCTCGTTGGTCACGTCTGACGGGCGTCCTGGACGGGGGTCATCTTCAAGGGACTCACGACCATGATGGAACTCCCTATTTCAGTAAGCAATGGTTGCATAGGAAGGGGCGGTGTCGTTGTACACTGAAACCATGCGTTCATGGATCTCTTTTGCATTCCTGCCTTCCTTCGTCCAAAATTTGATCAGTACTCGGTGCTCAACCTTCTCCATTGTTGAAAAATTTGTGACTAACAATCTGCAATCAGCTACTAATTCTTAAAAAGACGAGGCCGGAGCGTGCAGCTGCAGGTCGTGACTTGTCATAACTTGTCCTAACACCCCCACAAACAGCCATCCCCCTTCGTCTGTTTTTCCCTATCGATTCGCAAAACTTATTGACCTCCCCTCGTATATCGACCTACCTTACTTAACATAACCTTATCCCTTAATAAATAAATACCTAACTTAACCCACCTTAATTTACTCCTATCTTTTTATTAAAATATTATGTTAGGTTAGATAAGTAAGGTTGTTAAATCAAAACTATCGAGAAAATATTCAATTCACTAAACACAAATAATTCAATTAAAGTTGATATTGGGGATGTCAGAACATTTTCCACGTTTCCAAAAATGACTTGAAAAAGTTGTCTTCTTCTAAATCTATAGTAAATAAAATTAGTTGTCGATAAAAGAAAAGTTTCAGAAAATTACGTGTAGATACAAAATTTTAAAAAATAAAATAAAATTAAGCCATACAACACATTGAGTATATAAATAAAAGAAAGATCTAAACCATTACTAAAGACACACTACAACCGAGAATAATTATACCACACTTCAAACAATTAACCTATATATAAAACAAATCAGCAAACATATTTACAAGGAGATACGCTAATGGTATTTTTAATTTATGGCAATAGGGTCTTCTAGAGGATTTCTACTTAAACTATCCGCTAAACAATTTTGAGTACCCTTGATATACACAATATGGAATTGATATTCAATGAGCAACAGACTCCAACGTATTAGTTGTCCATTTTGAGTCTTGAAATTACGAAGGTACGACAATGGCTTATCGTCACTCTGAATTACGAATTCTGTTCCTATAAGGTACATTCTAAAAAGTCGAATTGACCATAATATAGCTAATGCCTTGAGTTCAATGGTGGCATAAGCCTTCTCGCGGAAAACAGCTTCCTGACTGCAGACGCAACGGGATATCCACTTCCATCGTTTTCATAGTGTTTGAAGGCACCAACTATATCATCATGAGAGGCATTAGTACCAATCCCAAATCTTTTGTTCGGATTCGAGAGTCTCAAAATAGGAGCAGAGATCACTTTCTCCTTCAGCTGGTTAAAACTAGACACCGCCGGGGGAGTCCAACTGACAGAACCGGGTCTTGTTTTCTTTAACATATCAGTAAGGGGTAACGCTATAGTGGCAAAATTGGGAACGAAGCGCCTGTAAAATGGAGCAGAACGCAGAAATGACCGCAGCTGCTTCTTTGCCCGGGGAATCGGCATTTCTGCTATGGCTTTAACTTTGTCTTCTTGGGGGACAATCTGTTTTTTTTTCGATCTTAAAACCAAGATATTAAATCGTATCATATGTGAAATGACACTTCGACGGATCTATCTGAGTCCGTGGGCGCGCAAACAGATTAACAAAGCGCTAAGGGACTGTACGGGTGGCAATGTACACGTGGTCAAAATAAAAGGTTACTTCAGCATTAAACGCGGGGCGTAAATGAAAGTAAATAAGGTAAGGCTTAATTCATACTGGTTCTTGCGTTTTTAAAACAATTTAATGAGTGAATTGTGTTGAGCAACCTAGGGTTTCGGAAACTACGTCCGAGAATTCACTTAGTGGGCTCGCCAATTGAGCCTTCTCGATGGATCAGAGCCGGGGGTGAAAATCGAGCCCGCTGGCTGAGTCCGATTGGGGGAAGGGAGAGACGGCAAAGGGGATTCGTCGTCTGCTTCCACGCAGACCGTTTGAATGAGGTAAAGCGGTTTGACCGGGTAAGTTGCCTCTAAGACGAGTTCTTCGTCTAAAGCGACCATATTATTAATGCACGCGTGTCGGTGATAACTTTTTAACAGGTTGACGTGGTACACTTTATTACCTGAAGGGATCTGAATTAAGTAGTCGACCGGGCCTCGAAGTTCTCCTACTGAAAAAGGTCTTTACCACTGAAATAGGAACTTATTAGACTCCGAGGGCAACAGGAGTAGTACTTCGTTGCCTGCTTCGAACTTCCTTGTTTGGATTTGATCATTTCGACATGATCACGGCTTAATTCTCTCCCCTGCTGTTGTATTTGTTGTCTCTGTGCTTGTTCTTGCCTTTCTTCTGCTTCTCTCTTCTTTCCTTTCTGCCCATTCATTTCGTTCTTCTTCTTGAACGTAAGAGATTAAATCCTTTCCTGATAGTCCTAGGATCTATCCCTGCTTATGAAAACGATCGAACGAAGCCATCCTGAATATGCTGCGTTCGTCTTTCGGCACACGAGAAAGCTTACAACAAGTGAGGCTCCTCCTTACAAATCTAACCTACTTGTAATTAATGATTAACGCCCCACCCAAAAAAACTTACTAAAGTTTCCAATTAATTAAGCACACCAGAAAAAGAAAATAACTAACTAGGTAACTTGACTCAGAATTGAGTCTTCTGGTTATTTTACCACGGCAAAACAAAATTTGGCGGCTATTCTTGCCGTTTAATTAGTGGTATCTTGACTCATGTAAATACGCTCAACTAAACTAAAAATATAATTGCCTATTAACAAAAAAATTATCCTATAATTTTTTCTTGAATATTCTTGACACTTGCAACTGCATAGAGTGGAAACTTTTACAAACTTAAAGACCTGACGCCAGTTATATATATATATATATATATATCACCCCACACCTGACACTAGTTTTATTTCGTGGTATGACCGGGTGTACGCTGTTATACACACACTGGCATACTGGTCAAGCAAAATTAAGGCTCCACCAGGGGATGGCATTAAGAGTCCTTTAAATACACAATTGCTAGGCCAAGGAATATTCAAACACGGCTACAAAAATATACTCTAATAGGACTAAATATTACATATACATATAGGGCAAGTTAAATGGCAATGCAATTAAATATTGACGGTTTACTGCTAAGATTATTGACACTATCAATTAAGTTTGAACCGAGGGATAATTAATTAAGTAATGATTTTACAATTATGCAAGTTGTAGAGTAAATGAGATCCTTGAGGTTCGACGCGGTAAAGGTGGGAGGAGCGTGACGAAGCGGGATTAAATCCTTTTTACCTTGATGTGTGGCGAGTAGGACCAGGTAGGTAAGTTCAACCTTGAACTTGTGGGCGTCTCAAGGGACACTCAATCCAACTTTGGGAGACTGAGGTGAGGGCCTCTTATCCTTAAGAGGCAAACAGAGGGTGCTTCGGGGATGGCTTTCCTGATCCTCAAAATTCGAAGACTTGGTCAGAAGGGTTGAAGCGCGCCTAACTATTTCCACGAACAACATTGAGTGACGACTAGCTCTTCCTTGGCTCTTCGACAATCACTCAATTCTCCTATGGACGAGAATGTAGTCGATTTCCTCTCAACTAACGAAGACGTTATACCTGACTTACTAGACGGCGGCTTCAGACACAATCTGCCTGTGAATTCCTAACTGTCGAATATATTTCCCGAAATTATCTAGACACGGAGAGGGATTCATCGCCAACAGACTTCCTTAATTGCCTTGGGTTGCGATAAGGTTCTACAGCGTGAAGTCGCGTTGCCCACTTATTGGTCTTTCCAGTGTTCTTATTTTAGCAGTGTATAGGGCAGACAAATTTAGAACTGTCAACGGCGAACTGGGGTAGTCAGGGGGTTATAGGATTTATTCTCCCTCTCATTCTTTAACAACGATCATGATTATTAATATAAGTCAATTATAATTTCAGTGGATTTAGGTGAAGGTTATGAATGAAAGTAAATTATAATTTTCAGTGATTTTAGGTCAAGTAAGTTAAAATCGAATTAGACAGTTTTTCGGCCGAATGTTGTTGGACAGATTCACTACTTAGTATAAAGAAAGGAATATTAGGGTGATAATGAGAAAGAATAAGAGTCGTTGATAATAATTGTTTTAAAATACACTTTACCTTGAGTTTTAGTTAATTTAATAATTGTTTCACCCTGCCAATGAGGTTAAACTTCATCCATCAGGGAAGGGATCTTGACATCATACAAAAAATTGCGGCCTCAAACATAATGCCAATTTATGACCTTCAGACACAGGAATGGTAACAAAGTACGCTACCTATTAACCCACAGGCTTCATCGTTTTGCATACACGCCATACTTCTCATTCTTGAAGGGTTGACCAACCCATCCACTTACGGGAGAACGACTAGGTAATCGTCCGAGAAAAAGTCCCTATCTTTTCTTTTTGTGATCCTCATCTACAGAACCATTCATCTATACATGTCTTTCTGAATCCTGCGAAGGCATTGTTGTGTACCCTTGTAGAATAAGTTACCTGAGATTCTATCTTTTATTTTTTTTATCACAATCAAAGGATTTATGGTAACAACATGTTGACTTCAATCATATTCCGGCGTTGAACGGTGGTGTGGACTATTTCACGAATCCTCATAAAGATAGTCACCTTGCGATCTCTTCTCTCGCTCCCTAATGCTATGTGAGCCAGAATGATTCCTATATTTTAATCCGAATCTCTAAGGCAGGCTTAGGCAAACTTTGGCACTCGTGCCAAACTTGGGACGTTAAAAGATGTTTCCTTTCCTTTGATTTTTTACCTTTTATGCTAAAATTCTAAAAATTATGCTAAAAATGCCAAAACTTTAGCAGTGTCAAGATCTCAAAAGGTACCGAACGTCTTGAAGCGTCTTCTGCGTGGTGCCTAATGAAATTGTAAAATTTCAATAGCTATCGGGGAATATGTAACAAGTCTATACATATAGTTGTGAATTCATTTTAATATCATATTTTATTTATTTTAGTTCTTTTTTAAGTGCGTATTAATAGCATGTTCAAAAAATTAAGTTATAATAGATAATCGTCCATTGTACTCATCATAGATAACAGATTTGGGGTTTATTTTATTTCAGATTCTAAAGTTTTTATTAAAGTGCCCATTCAAAAAACATAAGTTAGATAATCGTTCTTTTCAATTATTTTTGATAACAGATTTTGATTAATTTTTAAAAATATCGAGCTACGAGTATATGTGTTTTCTGCTTGAAAACCGTTGTTAATAAAACATCAAATGTAAAAGTCCTTTTGAAACGAAACATGGCGAATCTTTTACGTGTGATGCAGATAAGGCTAAAGCAATCAAAATAACAATTAAAAAGCAGACCCCTTTTTTCAAAAAAGCGGTGGTAGCAAAACCAAATCAACTGAAGGCAACCCCAAATTGTACATTGCATTGCTAAATCTGGAAAGCCATTTACTGATGGGGATTATATAAAATGCTGTTTCTTCAGTTGCTCAGAAGTGTTGTTTGATGGTTTTCCAATAAAGATACCATCATTTACCTGCTTCTGCTAAGATGGTTAATAAAGGCATTTAAGAGATGGGTGTAGGTATAAAACAACAACTTATTGAATTGTTAAAATCTACTGTTGTCTTCAGTGCGGTTCTTGATTAGAGTATGTATATAAGCGTTATTGCACGTTTAGTAATTGTGGCTAGCCACAATGATACCGAGATACGTGAGGAACTATGTTGTCTTGAACCTATGCATGGTAGTACCCAGGGCAATAATAATTTAGAAACCTCCATTTATCATTTTGAGAAGAGAGGAATTGACATTACAAAAATATTTGCATTTACAACAGACGGTGCTCCTAACATGGTAGGAAAGCACAAAGGGATTTGTCCCTCTCCATGAAGAAAAGAATGGGGTCACTCTTCTAAAGTTTCATTGCATTATTCACCAAGAAAATCTTTGTACAAATATGTCGAAAACAGATCTAAATAAGGTGATGCCAACAACAACTAATATCGTTAGTTTTCCTGTTGCACGCTCTTCTCTACAAAAAGACGGTTTGAAACTTTAATTGAAGATATGGAGAGTGCATATCAGCACATAGCTCTTTAATGCAACGTTAGATCGCTAAGTTTTGGTAAAGTTCTGGAAAAGTTTATTTCATGTATGTATGTAATCAAAGTCCTTTTAAAAGAATAGGGCCAAATTTATCTAAAAATGGAGGACACACGGTGGCTTTCAAAAATTATGTATATAACAGACATCACAAATCACTTCCACAAGCTCAACGTACGTCCGAGGGTGCTGGTCAAACAGTAATGGATCTTTATGAGGCATAGAAGGCCTTTTTGTCCAAGATTGAAATCTAGAGACGGATGTTAAAGCTAAAACTTTCTGCTACTTCAAAGATATGCAAAGTTTTATTGAACACCATTGTCATCATGATTATGATGTAACTTTTGATGATATTGAAGAGTATGTGTAAGACCTAAATTAGAATCTTTCAGTAGATTAAATGATTTCAACAATTTTGACCCCATTATTTCCCTTTTTAGCAAACCTGATAATATTGCCAAATTATTTAGCTTTGAAACGTTGGATATTGAAAAATATGAGCTGCAGTTAATCGATTTTAGAGCATCTTCATTATGGACAAATAAATTTGAAAAGTTAAGGAAAACATTGGTAAGTTCTAAAACCAATTATGAAGCTTCTATCATAAGATGTTGGGCATCTCTCTCAGAAAAATTATTGTTTGAAGAAAATGGCTTTCGCAATGCTTTCAGCATTTAGTTCAGCATATTTATGTGTTGTGGTATAGCTATATATACCATACATACATTTATTATATTTGATTTTAGAGTGCGCGAGGTCCGGTTACGAGGTCAGATCCTCGTAAGGGAGCGCTAGTCCAATAGATGCTACTTTAAATCTTGGTATTGGCTGTTAGTTCCAAATCTCACTTAGTTACAGGCTGTTACACGGCTATGATGAGCTCAAGGGTTGGAAAGTTAAGGAGTCAGCAAAAATAGACTTTAATAAATATCAGTAATTAAAGTTAAATGGTACAACATAAACAGACATATAAGACAAATAGTTACAGTGGTAAACGGGCTATTAAGAAGACTAGGTATTCTAAAATGCAATAAAATTGGGTAAGCTGGATGTAATTAAGATTTGAGCTTTACACGAGCACATCGTAAGCATGTAGGGGTGCAAAAATGTATCAGAGAAAAATTCCTTCCAACTCGATAATATAAATAGACGACAAAATTACCAACTAAAGAAGGACTAAGCCGTGGCGTGATGGCTAGAGTATTGGCGTTTAGATCTAACAGTACCGCGTTCGAAACTCATCAGTCCAAAAACTTTTACGTAGAAATCTCACAAAGAAAACGGAACTCAAGGAAAATGAAAGAAAACGCTTCAAGGACCAGCTCATCTAAAACGACCACGAAATCAACTCAAGATAAATAGGAGAAATATGAAGATTCATCAAGAAAGAAAAATGAAGATTAAGAACCAACCAAGCCAACAAGAAAACCTAAGTCAGCTAAATGGAAGACAAATGTTTGAAGAGGGAACTTAAAGAAAAAAGGAATTTCAGTCAACAAAAAGTAAATAGATTCGACATCAAGAAAAAGCAAGAATAATATTGATAAATAAATAAAAGTTATAATAAAAAGGCCCCACCCTATAACTCGTGACCCTCAAAGGCTGAACAATCTTCTGATCTTCGTTAGAACAGCACCTGCTCTCCTACTAGAGATTAAGAAAAGGTGCTGCTGGGAACTTCGGAGATCCGGGAAGGAGAAGCCATTACTCATTGATTAGAGACAAGACTTCGTGCGCTCTCTTCAATCCCACTGAATTAGCTTCACTCATCCCGTAGACTCGGAAGTCGTAGGAGGGAGAGCTACTAGTAACTCCTCGATTAAGAAATCCAAGACTAGTCTCTAACCAATCTTCAAATTCGCTCCGCTTTCTAGAAAGGGACCAGTGTAGGGGTGCGAAAATGTATCGGAGAAAAATTCGTTCCAACTAGATAATATAAATAGACGACAAAATTACCAACCCAAGACGGACTAAGCCGTAGCGTGATGGCTAGAGTATTGGTGTTTAGATCTAACGGTACCGCGTTCGAAACTCATCAGTCCAAAATCTTTTACGAAGAAATCTCAAGAAGAAGACGGAACTCAAGGAAAACGGAAGAAAACACTTCAAGGACCAACTCATCTAGAAGGACCAAAAAATCAACTCAAGATAAATGGAAGAAATATGAAGATGCATCAAGAAAGAAAAATGAATATTAAGAACCAACCAAGCCAACAAGAAAACCTAAGTCAGATAAATGGAAGAAAAATGTTTGAAGAGGCAACTTAAAGAAAAAAGGAATTTCAGTCAAGAAAAAGTAAATAGATTCGACATCAAGAAAAAGCAAGAATAATATTGATAAATCAATAAAAGTCATAATAAAAAGACCCCAGCCTATAAGCACACAAATGATAATGGGGGAACGTTAGACGGCAATTATAAATTTGGGGAAGCTAAAATATTCTTTACAATACTTTGTACAAAAATTGGGGAGAGGGGGGAAGACGATGGTCGTTTCCTTCGAAGCGGTGAGATGATGGTTGGGTCACTTCGACGGGGTCCAGGGTCAACTTGCTTGTAGTTGAATTATTCTTTTGAGTTTTGAGATGACGGACGGGGGGTGGGTGGGTGGAAGCAGAGCCTTCGACAATGGAGGCTGGGAATCCTTCCGATGTAAATTCCTTTGAAGAAAACGGAGGGTGAGTTTCTCCGAAACGTCCTTCCTTATCCAAGATAAGGAAGGACACGGATCACATTAAAAAGTAAGTATATATTAAGATTACATATTTTATAATGATAAAATTTAATATATTTATTTTAACGTAATATTACTACAATGATTAATCAATTTAACAATATAAATAATGTTAATATTTTTAGTAAATCATCAAAGATATATAATGCAGTAATTTCTTGATATTCTGTTCCACTTTTCTACGCAAATCTCCTTCAAAGAAGCAAGGATCCCTAGGTTGCTTTTTCAGATTGCACACTTTATTACTCGCTACAAATGCTAAATAGGTGTGACGAGTGACTTTGTCATGGAAGTAGGTTTATTTTCTTCTACCCTAAACCATTCTTGAGTTAATATGCCATGTGTGTTTGATATCGTTGTCCGGCTGAAATATCCATTGATGACGGCCGTAGATTTTTTTTCACAATTGGTAGCAGCTTATCCTTCAGTATCTGCCGATATGTGAAACCATCCATTTCTTCATCAATGATGTGGTTTGCTTCTCTGCCATGCACAGTAAAGCAGCCCCAAACCATGAGACTACCTCCCCTCTGTTTCACCGTTGGTATCATAGGCAGTTTCTACTTTCCTAAAAATGTGACGAGCCTAACTTTGGTCGAAAAGTTCTATTTTAGTCTCATCTGAATATATAATAATTATAATCTGTTAAAATTCACTTCCCTTTTAAGGATCCTCTCCGCAAATATTTAGCAGTTTGCCACATTTTTTTTTTTAAGAAGTTGAGTTATGCAGTGAGAGAAAGAATGCAAATCACTACGATGGACACTCTACTAATAATTAATTTACTTACTTTAATGCCTGTAGATCTTTCATAGTATTCATTGGATTTGGATTACATATTATTTAACTTTCAAACCATTTAACGTCGATACTGATCATTAATCTTGTAAGGAACACCAGTTGTTAGCAAGTTAAAGTTGATTCCATAGTCGCGATGCTTTCGAATCATGGAATCTACATTTACATAAGGCAATTAAAGTAATCAGAAATTGTCATTTAGGATAATCCATCTGGATTGTGTTTAATTATCTGCTTTCAGATAGCGTGAGAAGCTTCTTGATGCTCGAAGTTGGTCAAAGCAAACGTCCTTATTCTATGGAGGATTATTATCAATAGGCAGTTTACATCAGTTTCGTCCCGAGAAATTTCTTAAATCTTCAATCTTACCCTTTTCATTGAATTTATAAGATTTCTTTGTTTGATAGCAATATTCTCGCATGTTATTATGGTGATTAAATGCTTTTGTCACCTGCTGATTTTTTTATTAGCAATGGTTTTTATATAGAAAGGAAATAAGTGCCCGGCGTATGTAACCTAGTGTCTTACACAAGGTTGGCCGAAGAGGCGCAGAGATCTTTCCATGCGTTTCTGAAGCCCAAGAAGACCACATGAAGGCTTACATCCAATGGCTCTTGAAAAAAGCCATCATCCCATTCGATTAATTAGCTACAATCTGGAGGTTATGGAGTCATTTTAGCGAGCTCAATGCCAAGGGCATTAGTAAGTTCCTTCTAAAGGGAGGTCACAAATTGCCGAAAGCGATCCTTCGTGATTGTCGAAAGGACCCAAAGCTCTGCCAGTCAATAGGCTATAAACGCCTGTTGTAAGGTGCGGAAGTCCGTGGTTGCCATGGGAAGTTATTCTACCCAGCGCGTAACGCGATCTATCATATTGAGCAAGTAGACTTATCTTTGCACCGCGGAAAAGCCAAAAAATTTACCTTTGATCGTCCGTCTTGATCCCAGGCAAAATGAATTTCGCCCATCGAGGGCTACAGGAATATTCGGACGTGGGTTTGCTGACTGGATACCGCTGAAAAGACGAAAGGTCTCCAAGTCAAATGTAACCCTTTAAGTTTAAGTGCACGAAGGCACTCATCTAAGCCATTGCGATCATGGTCATCATTCTGTACGACAGAAATCGCAGGATAATCGATGTTTGCAGGAAGCGCCTCGATTTCGACGAATTCTAGGCAAGAGAGAGCATCTTTAACGGCGTTGTCCTTTCCTTTAACATTGCAAATGTGTGTGGTAAATTAATATATATTATCTAGCTGGCGACATTCGCGAGGAAAAGGGTTATTCGAAGTGGTCTGATTCGGTAGCGAAAATAATCCACCGTGGGAAATACAGCCTTGAGCTCATGCACATAGGTGTTATAACATCTCCCATAGACTTAAACTCGTTGGAAAAGGATTATTTTTTTGTTTTGTATTCAAGGTACCTGCACGAACCAATGTACACATCAAACCCTGCCCAAATATAAATGTGTATAAAGTAGGAAACAGAAAAGATACACATGGAAGAGAATTTAGGGAATTTTGATAAAGTGAAACTGACAGATCGTAGATATGGGCAAAAATGAGAAGATCAAGAATTCCAAAATTTTACGTGTGAGAAAAGAAGCATGAATCAAAGTGACTTACCCTTGAGTTCCTGGTCGCCACAAAATAATTAATTGATTCAGAAACCTCCGGAGTATTGCACGCACAGTCTGGCGGCTAGTTCACGAGAGCATTGACCAAGATAATACATGTAGAAGAGGTAAGGAGAACCGACATCACGGCGAAGGGCGTTGAGGTTAAGTTTATAATACGAATAGCTTTAGATTCAACTTTATCAAGTATGTGTACAGAGCAGCCCGTAACCACCACAAATGTGAGAGGTTTGCAAAGGTGTTTTGTAGAATAGAAGAAATTGTTCAGGAGAAAAAGAAATTCGGCATCTGAACAAGACAAGGTTTCTTAGATGCAGACTAGGCTATTCCTAAGATCTGGGGTTTGCAAGAACGATTGGGTATTAGAGTAATACCCAGTAAGTACATTCAGTCAACAAGGGCAATCGCCAAATCATCAAAGGAAATGTGAAGGTTATAGAGTTACTTAATAGTGAGATGGGTAAAAATTTGGTCTTGGATATTTAAAATAACAAGACTTTTTCGGCGCTACTGAAAATCCTGTCCAAACAAGTTAATCGAGACAAGAGACAGCACGAATGAATTATGAGGGAGAAGAATTGAAATATGTAGGGAAAACAAGTATTGAATCATCGGCATATCTGTGCATCAGGTTATTTTCAGAGGAGAGGAAATCATTGATAAACAGAAGGACAAGTGGGAGGGACTCGACAGATCCTTGAGGGACACCACTGTTGAAGGCGAAAAACAGGTAAGGCAGATCCATGGATAACAACGGAGGTAGAGCTGTCAGAAGAAAGTTAGAATCAATAAGTGTACTCAAGGAACGAAAACAAAAAAAAGCGAGGTTCTGATGTGACCATGGTGCCACACCATGTCAAAAGCCCTGAAAATGTGTAGGACAAATACATATGACTCAGCTAAATCTTTCAAGGATGTGGAACAGACAGGTTTTTGGGGGGTTTTTAAGAGCCCATCTGGCGACTACCCACTTGGGCATAAGTCGCCAGAAACACGACAGCCTAGAACTAGGCTAATTTAAAATAAGCATATAAAAACATACAAATGATAAAAATTGGAAAAACTTAAAAATTAGGAAGCAATCTCCGTCGTCGGGGGGATGTCCCCCTCACCCCGGTGCAGGAGCGGGCAACCTACAAAGAAAACAATAAAAAATATAGAACCTATTTAAATAAGGGGAGAAGCCCAGCCTCCATAAAAAGTCAACAAGTCCGCAAGTCAATGTGCACGAACTCGTCCCAAGTACAAGGGACAGGCGGTAGCGACCCCGCCCATCCCGGTACCGGGACAGGTAACGTGCGTGAAGATCACCCAGACTGGGACATTCGACAAGAATGTGCCGAACAGTCTAGGGGACGACAAGTCTTCACAATAGGGCGCAGGCGAGCGTTCCATCAAATAGCGATGCGTTACACGAGTGTGTCCGATTCGGAGACGGCAGAAAGCGACCTGAAGCCGTCGCGGAATTGGGGGATAGGTCCATGGGAACAACCGCGGTGCAATGGCACGCAACTTTAAGTTCCCTTCGACCGTCTCCCATCTTCTTTGCCAAGCAGTCCGAAGAGCTGCCCGTATTCCTGCCATGTAGTCGGTGTGAGAAAGAGCGAAACGCTGGTCCGGTCGCAGAGTCCTCGCGGACTCTTTGGCGCCCTCATCGCCGAGCTCATTCCCCGCAATTCCTACATGTCCAGGAACCCAGCAGAAGATAATCTCGACATCCGCCCGGGTGGCCAAAACCGTGGCGTCACGGATATCGTGAACCAGGGGATGCAGAGATTTCAATGCCCCGAGAGCACTTAGGGCGCTTTGTGGATTGCTATAGATCACAATTTGGTCTCCGAACCGGGCACGTCGTGTAATCTCCCGTAACGAGTGGTGTATTGCAACCAGTTCATCGTGAAGACAGACGCAGTGCCCGGCAGAGCCCCGCTGACTTCAAACAGAGGAGACACGGCGTGAGAGCCGACCCCCTTTTGGGACTTGGAGCCACCGTATACACTGGCATGGTTCCAGCGTGACGCGAAGTGTGCTCAAAAAAGGTCGGACGCAATACTCTCGGCACCGTACAAGCTTTGGGAGCAGAAGCGTGGCGACAAATAGCCAAATGTGGTACCCTTCAGGGTGGCGTCCTGGGCAAAACCAGGGCGCCACCGGTCAGAGAGTTATATCTAGCTCTCGATGGAGTTTCCTGGCCCTAAACTCAAAGGGTTTAGGGTATGACTGGCGTCTCTTGGCAGCATAGGCACCGTCGAGATGAGCTGCGGATGCAGTGAGAGCTGTTGGCGACTGAGGGAGGCGCCGGTATTGCGCGTGCAGGCGAGTGATGCACTGCACGTAACGCAGAGCAAGTGGCATCTTCCCAGCATCGACCAACAGGCTCTCAATGGGGGAAGTGCGAAAGGCACCGGTCGAAGGCGAAGGCCGTAGTGGTGGATCGAATCCACCTTTCGCAATAAACGCTCGGCTGCGGATGCATAAAACTCGCATCCGTAGTCGAGCTTTGAACGAACAGAGGATCGATAAAAAAGAAGGGCAGTAGCCCTATCAGTTCCCCAAGCGCTGAACATCACGGAACGGAGAATATCCATGGCGTGGGTACAAGAGACACTAAGGGTGCGAATATGAGCCTCTCAGGTAAGGCTTTGGTCGAATACAAGACCAAGGAAACGGTGGGATTCAACCACATCCAGGCGCACCCCATTGTGAAACAAATCTAAGTCGAGGTGAAGCCGTGGATGGCGGCAGAAGTGCAACACCTTAGTCTTGGTCTGTTGGAGTCGACGCTCCAGAGTTGGCATCTGGGTCGCGCCAAAAGAGATCGAATGGTCGTCCACGTAGAGCGTAGCGAGAACATCTTCCGGCAGCACCGAGGTGATGCCGTTGATGCTCAGGGCAAAGAGTGTGACACTGAGAACACTTCCCTGCGGGACACCCTCTTTCTGCTCCTTTGGGCCAGAGAGGGCTCCAACTAACCAAACGCGGAATCGACGATCTCGCAAAAATTCAGATATAAACATTGGAAGGCGTCCCCTCGCCCCCATCGGGTGGAGAGTCTCCATAATACCGTATCGCCATGCGGTATCATAGGCCTTCTGCAGATCGAAAAACACCGTGGCGTAGTGCTGTGTACGAAGAAAGGCCTCGCAGACAGCATTTCCCAGTCGGAGCAGAGCATCCAACGTGGAGTAGAACTTGCGGAAGCCACACTGTGCACAAGACAGATGGCCTCTGCTGTCCAGGAAAAAGGCTAATCTAACATTTAACATTTTCTCCATTAACTTGCACACGCAAGAGTTTAGAGAGATTTGGCAAAAACCGGTCGGAGTAGAGTGATCTCTCCCCGGCTTGCAAAAAGCGAGCACAGTAGCGATTAACCAGGAATCTGGAAGAAGACCCTCCACCCAGATCCTGTTAAACAAATCTAACAGAAATGCAGTGCCTCGCTCACCCAGATGTCGAAGCATGGCGTACGGGACATCGTCCGGACCATGGGCGGTGTCCACGCACGAAGCAAGAGCGGAGCGCAACTCACTCACAGTAAACTGGTCGTTGAAGAGTTCTCCGCCTCTGGAGGTAAAGTCCAGCCGGTGGTCTTCCGTGACATGACGAAGTGCATTGAATGCTGGCGGAGCAGCATCATGGCTAGAGAATGTCGGAAAAAGCGGTCGCTTAGAGTTCCGCCACGGACGCGTGGTCCGTGATTGCGGTCCCATTCTCCTGGAGAACGGGAGGGGGGTCCTGCGAGAACTTGCACCGAATCCTTTTGACTCGCTTCCATACCTCTGCTGAAGGGGTCTTACCGTTAAGTGAAGACACGTATGCTGGCCAAGAAGAGCGGCGGGCGTGCTTAGAAATATACCGGAACCTAGCCCTAGCCCGACGAAATTCAGCGACAGTGAAATCGTTCGGGCGGCGCTAATAGTGCATGTAGGCATAACGCTTGGGTTTGAGGGCCGTCTCACACTCGGCCGACCACCATGGGAGTGGTCGGCGTGCAAAACGGCCGGAGGTTCTAGGAATAGTAGTCAGGCCCGTGGTGATGAGGTTGCCGGAGAAGACCTCAACGGCCTCATCTACCGACCTAAACTCCTGGACTGAGATAGAGAATTCAGTCATTTTCTGAAATGCAGGCTACCGCGCCCGCGCCAAGCACCACCGAGGTTGGCTGTCAGGCGGCAGATGCCCTGAAAATTATATTTGAATTGTAAAGTGATCACTACCATAGAGGTCATCGACAACACCCCAATCAAAATCAGGCTGTGCATCCGAAGAGCACAAAGATAGGTCAAGGCAGGAAAATGAAGCGGTTCTCGGACAGTGATGCGTAAACTCATCTACATTTAGGACACCCATCTCAAGCTCTTCGATCAGATCGGCAAATCTTGTCCCCTGGGATTTATTGAGTAATCTGCCCAGAGAGGATGCCTGCCATTCAGATCTCCAAAAAAGAGAAAGTGCCTCGGCACCGTGCTACGACGCGGCGGAAGTCCCCCGCGTCGAAGTCAGCTGACGGGGGAATGTACGCAGAAATGATAGTTTACCTCCTATCCAGGTGCAGCTGCACAGCCACTGCCTGAAAGGAGGTGTCTAAAGAGAAAGGAAGAACGGAGACATCATGCCAGGTGTAAACCGCGCATCCCCCAGCCCGGCCATCCCGTGGTGGTGGGGTCGCAAGACCCTTATACCCCGGGAGGGCGGGCAGGAGGCACGCGCCTGGCATGGTCTCCTGCAGAAAAATAGCTAACGGGGAACGGGGTGAGACGAGCCTCCGCAGCTCCTCCCAGTTGGCCGGGAGTCCACGGCAATTCCATTGAAAGAATATGCCCTCCAGGCCTAGCTCGGAGGAGACGCGGGGGCCCTCCTCGAACAAAAGACCCTCACGGGAATGTCCGTACGCTTCCCGGAGGCAAAACTCCGGGCGCTGTTGGCCGGACAAAGCGCTGAAGGCGCTGTCGCCTTCGAGGACTTATTGGTGGAGGATGGGCTCGCCATGCGAGTCTTTTCTTCCCTCCGTCTCTAAATCTTAGGTGGGCGTTGTGTCTTCGGACGCGGGGGCCCCCTATTTTCGAGGAACCGCCGTCTCCTAGCCACTCGGTATACCACAGGCGTGGGCGAAGGAGCCCAAGCTCTTTTCTCATGGTCCTCCTTTCGGTGGACAGCTTTAGGAACCCCGGAAAATGGCCTGGCGACCAACTTCAGGGGTGTTGCCTCCTGTGAGTCTAACGACTCGGAGGAGGCGCGTGACTGTTTCGCCTTACGGGAAACGGTCCCGCTGGGGGAAGAGGGGGAAGCCCTGGTTTTAGCCGGGGCTAAGTATGAACCCTTTTTGCCGCCAGATTTACCAGGGAAGCGCTAGCGTTGAGTAGAGCCCGCAGAAGGGCTCCGAATTAGCGCGGAAACAAACGTACACGTTGGCCCGGATGGGCCGGGAGCAGAGAGTGCCTTTCTAACTATTGAGGCATAAGACGTCCCAGGCAGAGCCGGGCGTGCCAGGACCAAGCCCTTAGCCTCGCCGAATGAGAGTCGATCCCGGTCCTGAACAGCCAGGATTTCTGTTTCAAGGAGATATGCTCTACATTGCTTCGAAGAAGCAGGGTGCGGCTCTCCGCAATTGACACACTTGGCCACACACGATTTAGCCTTATCGTGTGCGGCCTTGGAGCAATTTACACAGACTTCGGGTGACCCCGACTTTGCACGTCTACAAGAACAAATCGTATGGCCGAAGCGGTGACAGTAATAGCACCGCCGCGGCAGTGGCATGAATGCCTTCACGCCGTAGCTGTACCAACCGGCACGCACCGACTCAGGGAGCTTGTCACAGTCGAACGTGATGAAGAGTGCAGGGGTGAGTCTCGAGGCCCCTCCCTGTTTTCTCATCATTGTTTGACCTTGACCTCCCCATGGTTGGCCAGCTCTAAGGTGATGTTGTCTATGGAGTAGTCAACGAGTTCCTTTGCATAAACTACTCCTTTCCCAAAGTTCATGGTAGAGTGCAGCGTCACACTCACCCGGTTGCCATGAAGTGTCCGAAGAGCACTTATCTTGGCCGCCTCGGTGGGATTCGCCGCATTCGCCAGAAGGCTCCTGTCCGAGAAACGGGTCACCTTCGGCTCTCTACCAATCGCACTAGCTAATCCTCTTCTCTGATGGATCATGTTGCCCTTGGCCAACATGCTGCCATCAGTGAAACGAATAACGAGGAAGCGTTTGAAGCCAGCGGGCTCAAAAATACCAGGTAACCTCTGAATGAGGGGCCCCGATGTTATCGAGGCTTCGTCCTGTGCACTTTTGGTCTATGTTGAGGGCTCCCGATCCGGTGGGGCAGAGGGGCCGGATGCGCCGATCTTGGCTGGTCGTCTACCAAAGGGGCAGCAGACACATCCATCCCCGCAGGACCCGCGGATGGAGAGGAACCCCCGAGTATTTTTCTTCTTTTTAGGAGAGGAGGGCAGGGAATGAACCCGCTTCTCACCTCCGCCGAAAGTAGCTCCTAGGCCAGATGGACCGGCCTCAGTCAGGTCCTTCTCTGAAATGGAGAAGGTCCTGGTGGTCGCAGGGGCACTGGTTGGAGGAGATCCCTTCCCTCCTTGTACTGCCTCGGAGCCCTCAGCCGTTTTAGGAGGACCTTGCATAGGGGCGGATTTGGGTTTGGTGCTTGGCGTTGAGCCCGATTAGCCCCCATGGAAGGCCCTACTGCCTGAGGCTGGGTTTCCTCAAGGCCATGTCTATCACAGGAGGGGCATCCAGTTGGCCATCCCGTCCCAAGACATTGCAGGTCCCCTTGGCAGTGTCACCAGTCTTGTGTATTGAGGCACACGCCTTGACCCCGGCAAGGATTAATATTCTTGCCAGCAGGTCTTTTGAGGGAAGCGACCGAAGGGGCCTGGCTTCCCTCTCCCCCCTAAGGGGGTTTTTCCTACCGAGCCGCTTTGATGGGGAGTGGTTGGCTATGGTCTGCCTGCTGGCTTTCTTGGCAGTCACCCTTGGAAAGAAAATCGGGGACCACCGCTGGAAGCAGGGTGGAAGGGGGTGAAGGGGAGTCCCCTGCATCCGTAGGCGTAGGAGAGAAGTAAGCCTTCTCTCCGGTTAGAGAAATATGGAGGGTCCTCTGTGCCATCACAGTGAGGGGACCTCTATTTTTTCGGCGGAGCTGCCCGAGGGTGGCTCCGTTGATGAGACAGGGGGAATTAAGGGGCGATTTTGAGTTTTCTCATCATTGGACATGGTGACCCTATTTGTTTCACGGGATGCAATCGCTCATCACCTCTCGCAGTTGCCCGCACTGCAATAGGTGCTTACAGTCCTGGCAGAGCCAGGTGCCTCCATTCAGGACCACCCCTCCCACCTGGTGGCCTGGCAGTCCATCGGCATGGCGGCTCCACCTTAGACACGGCGTAAAAAGATAGATTGTGAAGAGTAAAGGAAAAAGGATGTGAGGAAGTTATGCGTGAGGATAAAGCAGGTTTTTATAAACCAAACACCCCAGACCAGAGCTCATGGGTTAGGGAACATTGTCCCCTTCACCCTCAGCCTTAATCCGGGTCGGTTGGCTGAGAAGAAGGTCAGCATCTACCCTATGAAATTAGAGGCTGACCAGAGAAAGTTGTGGGAGAGGTTGTATGAAAAGCGACAAAGTAGGGGAGAAATACAGGCTATCTGAAGGAAGAAAGAGAGGCTAAGCTGGGGCCGGACGGAGCGCTGGATCCCGTCAGCACGGCGGCCAGGATAACAAATCGCCGTGCCCCTTACGGGGTGAACAGACAGTAGTAAGATAAGAGAACATATTGCCAGCTGATCTAGCTTGACTAAAGCTATTCTGATAATCAGTAAAGGTATCTAAGTATATGGAAGTTGAGTGGGATTTAAAGAATTTGGAAATAGAATATATCCTAGCAACAGGATTGGACGGAGTAAAGCTTGTTTCCAAGAGGAAAGAAAAGTGTTTTTTTTTTAAATGCAAGCGGAATAAACGAGCAAGCACAAGTGCGATTTCAGATCCACACTCAATACTCCGGGACGAAGGCCAGCTCGACCATAAACTTTGCATTTGTCAAGAGAGAGAATCGACATAGGTTGTTAAGAGGCGCCTTATAGGAAGTAGGATCGTTAGAGTGATCTAAGGTGAAGTTAGATGAGAAATAGGAGCCAAAGAGATTTGCTTTATCAGCACGAGAAACAGAGATGTCAACATCAGAATGAAATAGCTTGGGAAAGGTACGAGTAGAGTAACAAAAGTTGTTAGAGATACTATTATTTATAAAGTATAAAGACATGTCAGAGAGTGACTAGGTGAGCATGTCGCATTTTCTTTGAATGAAGTAACGATTTGCCTCATGAATAATGATCTTAGAGTGATTACAGGAACTGACAAAAGCCAAGCGAGTCAAATAGAGTAGGGATTTTAAATCCCGATATGCCTGATCTCTTCCTTGAATGGACTTAGAACAGAAGCGGTTGACCACGGGTTGGATGACGATAATGTCTTGGAAGAATAGTTGATAAATGCTTCCATCCCCGCTAAAATGATTTCCGTTGTGCTTTTGGTGGAGAGAGAAGCATCACCAAAAAATAGACAGTAGTTCTCCCAAAGAATGTCAGAAAACAATCTCCAGCAAGCTCTCCTAGTCAGCTATAAATGGGTTGCTGGAGGAAGAGATGCCGTAATGATAAATACATTTATCAGAATGCGATCAGATAAGCTAACTGGGGAGAAATTGCGTTTTCACTCTTACAGTAGATGGATTGGATGTGAAGAATAATACAGAATATAAGGCGACTGGTTATAATGGTCAAGTAAATGATTATGGTAGGTGGAGATATGCTCTAAATTATTTGGAACGGAGAATGTAAGCACTGCGACCTTTCCTCTATCTGTGAAGGGGAAATTCAACCATTCCTTAATGTGGAGATTGAAATCTCCAAAGTAAATGACCTATGATTGTAAATGGAAGGATGTTCCCTTTATGGCAGAGTTTAGATAGTCAAAGAAGGATACACAGTTTGTAGAATTTAGAGGGAGAAACAGAGTGCTTGCTGGGAGACAATTCTTGAGCCACAAAAAATCAAAGTTTGAAGATTCAATATTATTGAGGACCTCAACAGGTGTGTTAATTTGGGAATAAGCACAAAAACGACCTTTAAATCGTAAACGAGAGTACAGAGTGTAATTAGTTATGAGATGGTAACTAGAGAGAGTGTCCTTTGATATCCGAAAAAAAATACTAGAAAGAAGTTGTTTAATTGAATCAAGTTTACCTGAGAAACTAAGAATGTTGGCGAAGTGCATAGGGACGAAGATGAGACTCTCCGAATGTTATGTGACTCAATCTTCCTTCTTTTCTCATATGTGACGCGCCTGCCATGCCATTGTTAGATGCGTCCGTTGTGAGGGAAAGCTTGCCTGAAACATTTACATAGATTAAACGGCTGTGTTCAATCAAAACGCTTTTTACATTGGTGAAAGCCGTGACTGCTTTATGTGTCCACGTGAGCGTAATATTTTCAAGTCTTTTCCCTTGAGAATCGTATTTAAAGGATTCAAATGTTGCGCACAGTGTGGATGAATTGACTTAAGAGTTAACCATTCTGATGAACTCGTGGGGTAAAATGTGTGAATGTGTTAACTTCATTATTGCGCAAATATTCACGACAGTGAGAGAGATAGCATCCTACGTGACATAATTATTAAAAAAGGTAACTCCCGAGGCCCCAAAGACCCATCTGTCGGGATTAATCTGAAGTGCAACCTCTTGTGGAGGTTTGAAGTATGTTCAAGGTTGGTAGATGGGCTCCTCGGAACTCTTAATTGCCACAAAAATGTCGTCCAGAAAAACAAAGATGAAATCGAAACATCGACGGAGTTTTTTAGTCATACCGGAATCCTGGTCCATTAAGAAATACCAGCTTGGATTTTAAGGGCAGTCCTGGTTATATAGGCTGGTTCAATTGTGATTTTATGCAGTGCCTTACTCAGGTTGACTATGGAGAATATATATTTTTCGTGTAGATTAACAAATAAAGGTCAATTTTCTTTTGGAAAACTAAGGTCCTAAAATTGCCGAGGCTCTCTATTCACCTGAATATTTTGGAACCATATTCAAAACCGACCTCCCTTTTCTTTAGGATGGTAGGATGATGCCAGCACATATC